>JAJPUD010013453.1:0-24122 GCA_023553655.1 Myrmecobius fasciatus
AGATTGGCTAAAATGACAGGAAATGATAATGATAACTGTTGGAGGGGATGTGGGAAAACTGGGACACTGATACATTGTTGGTGGAACTGTGAACGGATCCAACCATTCTGGAGAGCAATTTGGAGCTATGCTCAAAAAGTTAACAAACTGTGCATATGTTTTGTGATATTTGAATGGGTTCGGATTCGCTCCTATAAATGACGCTCTCAAACTCAAATGGAAACAAAAGTAAAAGTTTAATCATAAAAGGCACGGTATCGACAGTTTAGATTTATACAGGCCGCAAGACAAGACAATAATGATTAAAATTAAACCACTAATAATAAGGATAGATAGGGGGAGAGAATACATCACCAATTCAATGGAACCTCTGGCATCAAATGGCTGGGAGCCCCGTTTCAGCTCAATCTACTTGAATTGGGAGGTGTTCTTGCGCGAAGCGTCCTTCCACAAGTGAGGCTCAGCAGTAAGTTTAAAGTATGAGCTTTATATATGTTTCATACAAAAGAGGCTCTCAGCCAAAGGCTGTTACAGAGTTATGGTATGTATCCACAATATACGCAGTCTACGTGACTAAAGTTAGTTACTTTGACCTGTTCCAGGATCCTGAGTTTGGCTTGTTTCTACCAAAGGTTTATGTTCAAAGGAGGAGCCACCTACCTTTGATCATAAACTGTCCCAGGAATGGCGAGTCCCTGGTTTCTGTTGCCAAGATTATACAGAGTCCATGGAACGGTCAAATGGAAGGGTCAGGTCTGTTAATATTGAAAGATCTTAGAAGGTTCAGGTCTGTTAATATTGAAAGATCTTACTACTTTAATCTGAAAATTAATATAGAATAGTAATTTTCTATTCAGCATACCCTTTGACCCAGCAGTGTTTCTACTGGGCCTATATCCCAAAGAGATCTTAAAGGAGGGAAAGGGACTCACATGTGCAAAAATGTTTGTGGCAGCCCTTTTTGTAGTGGCAAGAAACTGGAAATTGAAAAGTTGCCCATCAATTGGAGAATGGCTGAATAAATTATGGTATATGAATGTTATGGAATATTATTGTTCTGTAAGAAATGACCAACAGGAGGATTTCAGAGAGCCCTGGAGAGACTTGCATGAACTGATGCTGAGTGAAATCATCAGAACCAGGAGAACATTAGACACAGCAACAAGACTATTTGATGATCAATTTTGATGGACATGGTTCTCTTCAACAATGATGTGATTCAAACCAGTTGTTCTGCGATGAAGATAGTAATATACATCCAGAGAGAGGCCTGTGGGAACTGACAGTGAACAAACAACACAGCATTTTAAGCTTTCTGTGAATATTTCCATGCATTTTGTTTTCCTTCTTAGGTTGTTTTTTTTCTTCTTCTCTTTCTAGATCTGATGTTTCTTGTGCAGTAAGATAACTGTATAGATATATATACAGGTATTGTATTTGTCATATCATTTATCCTATTTAGCATGTATTAGATTACCTGTCATCTAGGGGTGGGAGGTGGGGGAAGGAGGGAAAAAGCTTGGGAAAAAATGTTTTTTGCAAAGGTCAATGTTGAAAGGTCACTCATATGTTTTGTAAATAAAAAGCTTTATATATATTAAAAAAAGAAAACAATTGGAACTGCTTTGAAACATTTCATTGTTGAAGAGAGCCATGTCCATCACAATTTTTTAAGATCTTTTGCGATATAAGCCCAGTAGAAATACTACTGTGTCAAAGATATGCACAGTTTGATAACTTTTTGAGCATAGCTTCAAATCGCTCTCCAGAATGGTTGGGTCTGTTCACAGTTGCACCAAAAATTTATCAGTGCCCCAGGTTTCCCACATCCCCCCCAACATTCATCATTAGTTTTTCCTCTTATCTAAGCCAATCTGAGAGGTGTGTAGTGCTATCTCAGAGTAGTCTTAATTTGTAATTCTCTAATCAACAGTGATTTTGAGCACCTTTTCATATGACTAGAAATAGGTCCAACTTCTTCATCTGAAAATTATCTGTTCATATCTTTGACCATTTATCATTAGGAAAATGGTTTGGAAATATGCTATTCTTGAAAGAAAATGAGTTAGGATCACAACCACAAAGCAGCTATCCAGCAAAACTGAACATACATAACCCTTCAGGGAAAAATGGATATTTAATGTAATTGAAGATATTAAAACATTCCCGATGAAAAGATAAGAACTGAATAGAAAATTTGACTTTCAAATACAAGATGCAAAATAAACATAAAAATGAGAAAGAGAACTCATAGAGATTCAATAAAGTTAAAGTGTTTACATTACTACATGGGAAGATGATATTTGCAATTCCTAAAACCTTGCCCATTATTAGGGCAGTTAGAAGAAATATACATAGGCAGAGAACATAGAAGTTAGTCAACTATGGTGAAATGATATTTTTAAAAATAAATTTAAATAAAATAAAATAAAAATCAAATTTATTACCTTAAAAGTTTATTGGAAGATATTGGAGTTTGGTGATAAAATATTGGAGTAAACTTAAACCTTACTCTCACCAGTATTGATTCAAAGTGGGAGCAAAACCACAGTCATTTGGGTATAGTGATTTATACTAATTTATGGGGAAATGGTGGGGGGAGGAGATAAAAAGAAATGGAAGACTTATAGAAGGGAGACATTTGGGGGGAGACAGTGATCAGAAACAAAACATTTTTGAGAAGAGGCAGGGTGAAAGAACAGAGAAAGAGTTCTAAACAAGGATGGGAGAAAAGTAGAATAGAGAGAAATACACAGTTGTTAAACATAACTGTAAAATATGAATGGAATAAATCACAAATCATAAACATGTATCATAGAGGATTAGAAAATTTGGAAATAAAGGGGGATAACACAAAAAATTAGGGGAGCATAGGATAGTGTTCTTGTGAAGTATATTAAAAAAGGAAAAATTATGATGGAAAAAGAGATAGAGAACCTTATAGGATGTAAAATGGATAATAATTTTGATTACATTAAATTAAAAAGGTTTTGCACAAATATAGCTAATTCAGCCAAGGTAAGAATGAAAGCAGGAAAACAAGAAAATCAAATTTATGTCAAGTTACTCAGATAATGACCTCATATATCAAATATATGGAGAACTGCATCAAATTTATGAGCATACAAATCATTTCCCAATTGATAAGTGACCCAAGAATTTATGAAAAAGTAGTTTTCAGTGAAGAAATCAAAGCTATCTATAATCACATGAAGAATATTCTAGATCACTACTGATTAGAGAAATGCAAATCAAAACAATTCTGGAGTACCACATACATCATACCTATCAGAATGGCTAATATAAAAGAAAAGGTAAATGACAAATACTAGAGTGTATAAGGGAAAATTGAGAAAATAATGCATTGTTGGTGAAGTTGTGAACTTATCCAGCCATACTGGAGAGCAATTTGGAGCTATCCACAAAGGGCCATAAAACTGTGCATACCCTTTGATCCAGCAATACCAAAGTGAGATCTGTATCCTCAAATGATAAAAAATAAAAAAGGAAAAATCTACAAATTCAAATATATGTATAGCTGTTCATTTTATAATGACAAATAATTGAAAATTGAGAGATTATCCATTATTCGGGAATTATTGAACAAATCATGCTGTATGATTGTGATGGAATACTTGTTTTACTTTAAGTAAGAATGAACAAAATACTTCCAGAAAAAAAAATCTAAAAATCATGTAAATTTATGCAAAATTATATGAATAGAAACAGAACATTATATAGAGTAATAGCAGTATTGTGCAATGGCCATCTATTAATGGCTTAGTAATTCACAGCAACAAAATAATGTAACAATTCCAAAGGGCTTAATGATGAAAACTGTTGTCTCCCTCCAGAGAAAGAACTGGTAGAATCTGAATATAAATCAAAGTTTTTTTCTACCTTTATTTTTATTTTTTTATCCCACTCTTTATTTACAACATGACTAATATGGAAAAAGTTAAAACACATGTATAAACTATATCAATTTAGTAGCTTTTATAATAAGGAACTGGAGAGGGAAAGAGGAAGAGAACTTAGAACTGAAAACTTTTGAAAATGTAAAATAGATTTTTACATGTTATTGAAAATAACACAGAGAAAAGTTATGGACTCAAATAACTAAGAAAATATAACAAGTAAAAAATACCATGTATTCATATAATTATGTATTGTCTTAATGGTATTGACTCATTAAACAATACTAAGTTAACAATTTGAAAACAGAAATAAAAAAAGTTTTTTTTTGTTTTATTCTCTTCTAATAAAATAGTTGACAGTTTGTCATAAATTTTGAACTGTTAACATTACTCAGTTCAACAATGTTATAATACAATTGTATTTTATACCACAAGTGAATTGAATTAACATTGTAAATAACCACTATTAAATTGGAAGTCACATGAGTTTTTCTTGCTTAATTATATAAATCCAGCTTTCTGGAAGATGTCAGTTCAGCAGGAATTGTCAAGGCCACCTGAAATTACCTACCATATAAGCAGTCTCCCCCACTGGAATTAGTTTATGTCTCCATAGTCTCAAGTATGTCCTCAGGGAGAAGTTCATTATTTAGTAAAACAATCAATCCATTTATGCTCACTCAGATTATTCCTGAAGCATTTATAAAATGAATAGCTTTCATTTTAAGTTTTTGTTTTTCCTCTTCTTTTATCCTTGCTTTTGGATATTTAAAAAGTATAACAATATTAACGAGAAAAGAAAAATAGTACTCAGTGTATTCTGGAAAATGTCCAATCCACGCACCTCAAATCTGCTTAACAAGTTCACATTGAAAGAATGTGGCATATCATAAAATATTGGACAGGAATGTCATATAAGGCATCAGCAGATGATTTCTTAACAAATTCCAGAGATATTGGAGTGCTAGCATTATAAATGTAAGATTAAATTATAACTGTGATAGCAATGTGAACCTTCAATGATTTATTATTATTTAATTAAAGTATTATTTAAAATTATTAAAATTATGTTTAAAGCACATCACTGGAGACCATGAAGATGTAACATCTAGTGTATATCTAGCAATACATGAACTGGTATTTAGACATACACCAAAACTCATTTTGTTGGGGGGAGGGCAGAACAAAGATGGTGGAGAGCAGATACGATTCTCTGTGACTTCCTCGGACCTTCTCTCAGACCAACAGCAGATTAAGCCTCTAAACTTATTTTCGAGTCAAAACACCCCCAGATATTTGAAGTACAATGCATTCCTAGAACTAGTTACCTTGGAAGAACTTCAGAATACTCTGTTTCAAGAATGCAGTGAGACAGTCTGTCAAGACTAGACAACAGCACAGGAAGACAGGGCAGGAAGCTGAAACCAAAACTCAGACAACTGCAACTTTTAAGCACCTGGGAACCTTCTGTGAGCCTCTTAGGCCACTCTTCCCTGGTTGCAAGCAAGTGGTTTGGAAGATTTGCCTTTTGTAAAAAGTAAATTGTAAACAACTGAGTCCAGGGAGAGTTGGGCCTAGCTGCTATCCAGCATTGGAACTCAATCAGCAGAAATACACCAGGGAAAATTAAAGCAGCTGTTGCTCTTTTGCTTTGAAGAGACCTGAAGTTTTAAAAATTGAATAAAAAAATAAAAAAAAGAACTCTCACCATAGACAGCTTTTATGGAGAGCAAGAAGAGCAGACCTCAGATCTGAGGTTCCTAAAGGTAAAGCAATCCATAGGAACCACACAAGGAGACATGACCTGATCCCCATGTCATAAGGCTTTCCTGGAAGACTGGATAAAGAATCTCAAAAGAGAGAAGAAAAATGGGGAAATGAAATGAGATCATTACAAGAAGGAATGGAAAAAGCATATAATATCCTACAAAAGAGATGTGAAAAAGACACAAATTAACTGAAAAACAAAATTGGTGAAATGGAAAAATAATGCAATGAACAAAAAATTCAATTGGCCAATTAAAAAAGGAGTTAAAAAAGGTAATTGAAGAAAATAATACAATAAAATTAGAATTGAACAAATGGAAGTGAATGACTAAATAAGAATTCAAGAATCAGTAGCCAAACAAAAACAAAAAAAAATGAAAAAAATAGAAAAAATAGGAACTATCTCCTAGGAAAAATAACTGACTTGGAAAAGAGATAAAAGAGAGAAAATTTCAGGATTATTACAAATCCTGAAAGCTATGATGAAAAAAAAAAGGAACCTAGACACCATCTTACGGGAAATCATAAAAGAAAACTGCCTGGATATTTTAGTTTCAGAAGATAAAATAGTCATCAAAAGAATTAACCAATCACCTCCTTAAAGAGACCCCAAAATTAAATCCCCAAAGAAGATCATGGCTAAACTTCAGGATTATTGCACCAAGGAAAAGTTATTGGAGGCAGGAAGAAATAAACAATTCAAATACTGAGGAGCTACAATTAGGATCATCCAAGATCTATCAGTTTCCACCTTAGAAGATCAAAGAGCCTTGAATCTGATATTCTGAAAGGCAAAGGAACTTGGATTACAGCCAAGAATAAGCTATGCAGGTAAAATGAGCATTGTCTTTCAAGGAAGAAGATGAACATTTAATTATATAAATGAATTTGACCTATTTCTAATGAAAAGACCAGAATTGAACAAAAAAAAAAAATTGACCTCTAAACGCAGAACTCAAGAAAAGAATAAAAAGGTAAAAAGGGAAGAATTCTTGAAAACTACATTTTTATTATGGGTATACTGGAGAATGAGAGTATAATTTCATTATATTTTGCTAATATGAAAATCAAACTAGAAATAGAAAGAGGATGATACTGGAGAAAGAGGAAAAAGGACGTAAAATAAGGGAAATTACATGTCACACAGAGGCAAATAAAACCTATTACAATTGAGGGAAACAAGGGAGGGGGATGAGTATTGTGTGAATCTTACTCTCATCAATTTGCCTCTAAGAGAGAATATCAGACATATTTGGTGACACAGAGAAACTTGTCCCACTTTATAGGGAAGTGAGAGGGAAAGGGGGGAAAGAAAGGGAAAGTCTAATAGAAGGGAAAATAGAAGAATTAGGGAAAGGTGAAAAAAAAGGGCAAGGGGTTCTAAATGGGAAAGACAGTTTGAGGGAGGTGGTCATTAAAAGCAAAATACTGGGGAAAAGGAAGGGGGGAAAGAAAGAGAAAAACATACTTTTCAGTAAGTAAAATGAAAGGAAATACAGAATTAGTTATTTTAACTGTGGATGTGAATGGGATGAATTCTCCAATAAAAATGGAAGCGGATCACTGACTAGTTTAAAAAGTAGAATCCAATATGTTATTTACAAGAAAAACATCTAGAGCATAGTGATACATACAGAGTTAAGGTGAAGGGCTAAAGCAGAATATAATATGCTTCAGGTGAACAACAACAACAAAATAAAAAGCAGTAGTAACTTTCCTGATCTCAGAATCTTTGCCCAACTTTATGTCAATTAAATTTATAATCTAAATTAAATGGAGTAATACCTATAAAATATAGATTGCTCAGGCTAACAGAAGAGGAAATGAATTATCTAAAAAAACCCTCCATTTTAGAAAAAGAATACAACAAGTTATGAACAAACTCCCTAAGAAAAAATCTCCAGGGCCAGATTGATTTACATGTGAATTATACCAAACATTCAAAGAACATCTAATTTTAAATCTATATAAACTATTTGAAAAAAATAGGGAAAGAAGGTGTTCCACCAAATTCCTTTTATGACACAGATATGGTGCTGATAGCTAAACCAGGTAGGATGAAAAAAGAGAAATAAAACTATAGACCAATTTTCCCAATGAATATTGATGCAAAATATTAAATAAAATATCAGCAATGAGATTACAGAATGTCATCCCCAGGAGAATAAACTATGACCAAATAGGATATATGCCAGGAATGTAGGGCTGCTTCAATGTTAGGAAAACTATCAGCACAATCAACTATATTAATAACCACACTAATAAAAATCATATGATTATTTCAATAGATGCAGAAAAAGCATTTGAAAAAATCCAACACCCATTCCTATTAAAAACACTAGCAAATATAGGAATAAATGCACTTTTCCTTAAAATGATCAGTAGCATTTATTTCAAAACATCAGCAAGCAACATATGTAATGGGGACAAACTAGACACATTCCCAATAAGATCAAAAGTTAAACAAGCCTGCCCACTGTCACCATTACTATTTAATATTGTATTAGAAATGTTAGCTTTGGCAATAAGAGAAGAAAAAGAGATTAAAGAAATAGAGTAGGCCATGAGGAAACCAAATTATCACTCTTTGCAGATGACATGATGGTACACTTAGAAAACCCTAAGACTCAACTAAAGAACTACTAGAAACAATTCACAACTTTAGCAAAGTTGTAGGATACAAAGTAAATCCAAATAAATCATCAGCATTTTTACATATTACGAACAAAGTTCAGCAGCAATAGATACAAAAAGAAATTCCATTCAAAATAATTGTGAATAGTATAAAATATTTGGGAATTTATCTGCCAAGGAAAAGTCAAGAACTATACAAACTAAACTACAAAACACTTTACACAAATAAAGTCAGACCTAATCAGTTGGAAAAACAAGTTCTCATTGGCAGGCCGAGTGAATATAATAAATATGACAATATCTAAATGAATTTACTGATTTAGTGCCATATCAATCAAGCTCCGAGAAATTATTATTCACATCTAGAAAAAAAGCAGTAGCAAAGTTTATCTGGAAGAACAAAAGGTCGAGAATTTCAAGGGAATTAATGAAAAAAAAATGATGATGAAGGTGGCCTAGCTGTGCCAACTATTTTATAAAGCAGAGCTCATCAAAACCATCTGGTACTAAGAAATAGAGTACTCAATCGGTGGAATATAATAGGATCACAGGACAAAATTAGCAAAAACTATAGCTATAGTGTTTGACAAACCCAAAGACCCCAGCTTGTGCGATAAGAACTCACTATTTGACAAAAATTGCTCGAAAATTGGAAACTAGTATGGAAGAAATTAGAGTTTGACCCACACTTAACACCAAAATAAGATCTAAATGGGTTCATGATTTAGAAATAAAGAGTGATATTATAAACAAATTAGTGGAATATAGGATAGTTTACTTCTCAGATCTATGGAGAATGAAGGAATTTGTGTCCCAAGAAGAAATGGAACTCATAATTGAACACCAATCAATAATTTTGATTATATTAAGTTTAAAAACTTTTTGTATAAACTAAACTAATGCAGACAAGATTAAGATTGAAGCAATAAATTGGGAAATCATTTTTACATTTAAGTGCTCCTATAAAGACTTCATTTCTAAAATATATAGAAAATTGACTCAAATTTATAATAATTCACACCACTCTCCAATCAATATATGGTCAAAGGATATGAACAATTTACTGATGAAGAAATTAAAACTATCTCTAGTCATATGAAAAGATTTTCCAAATAACTATTGATCAGATAAATGCAAATTAATACAACTCTGAGATACCACTCTACCCCTGTCATATTGGCTAAGATGACAAGAAAAGATAATGACAAATGTACTAGGGGGTGTGGGAAAACTGGGACACTGATACATTGTTGGTGGAACTGGATCCAGCGCTTCTGGAGAGTAATTTGGAGCTATGCTCAAAAAGTTATCAAACTGTGCATACCCTTTGACCCAGCAGTGTTTCTATTAGGCTTATATCCCATAAAAATATTAAAGGAGGGAAAGTGACCCACATGTCAAAAATATTTGTGGCAGCCCTTTATGTAGTGGCTAGAAACTGAAAACTGAATGAATGTCCATCATTTGGAGAATGGCTGAATAAATTATGGTATATGAATATTATGGAATATTATTGTTCTGTAAGAAATGACCAGCTGGACGATTTCAGAGAGGCCTGGAGAGACTTGCATGTACTGATGCTAAGTGAAATGAGCAGAACCAGGAGAACATTATACATGGCAATGATGTATAAAATGATGTATTCTGATGGACATGGTTCCTTCAACAATGAGATGTTTCAAATCAGTTCCAATTGTTCAGTGATGAAGAAAGTTATATACACCAACAACAACATAGAATTTTCAAACTTTCTATTAATGTTTGCTTGTCTTTTGTTTTCCTTCTCAGTTTTTTTTGTAGATCTGATTATTCTTAAATAGCAAGATAACTATATACATATGTATACATATATTCAATTTGTCATATATTTTAACATAATTAACATGTATTAGACTACCTGCACTCTAGGGGAGGTGGTTGGGGGAAGGAGGGAAAAATCTGGAACAGAAAGTTTTGCAAGGGTCAATGTTGAAAAATTAACCATGCATATGTTTTGCAAATAAAAACCTTTAATAAAAAATAAAAAAAAATAAAAAATAAAAATGAATAAATAAATAATAGGAGACAATAATATAATGTTATAATAAATATACTAATATTATAACAATCTAATAACAATAATAAAAGATTTATTTTTGCAAATAAAAAGCTTTAAAAAAACAAATTCATTTTACCTCATGGCAGAAAGATGACAAATACCTCAAACTGTTAACTTGTAAAGTATATTGCAACTGAAACATTGTTACAGATTGAATTATTTCCCATAATATCTTGACCATAGAATAAATGTATAAGAATTTAAGAATGTTTCTATTACTGTCATACCAAATACTCATCATATCCAAGTTACTTTCTTTCGTAGTTCAGGTGAAGCTGGCTTGCTCTCCTATTCTTAGAATAGGTTATTTAAAATTACTATTTTTTTCTGTGAATTTTACAAATATTTAGGCAGATAGATGGCACAATGAATAGAGAGCTGACTATGGAGTTAGAAAGTACAAATCTAGCATCAACCATTTATTACTGTGTGATCTGGGCAAGTCTAATTTACCACAGTTTCCTCAAGTATAAAATCACCTACTTTGCATGATTGTTGAAGTTCAAACGAGACACTATTTATAGGGTTTTAGCATGGTGTCAGGCATATATTATGTGCAGTATAAATGCTGATTTCCTTCTCTTTTCATTTTTTCTATCCACTTCACTTACATTATCAGTTTTGACACATAAAGACAAGGCTAGGAAATGAACCTCTTATTTTATTATTTGGGGAACTCTGGATGAAAAAAAATTCTCTACCATTATTGGTAGGGACCTTCTCTACAACTTCCTTGCTTATCCATTTTTGCTTCAAGCATTATACTCAATTTCATTGTCTGGTTTTCTTGATTTTAATCCTAGTTCTTGTGACTAACTGAATATCATAACCTCTGTCCTCTCTTCCTTTAATATGAAAACTGCTAAATCTTACATAATCCTGAATGGTTTCTTTTTACTACTTGAAGAATTTTCAGTGGTATCTCTTTAATTTATCTTTCATATTCCTGGGAGATCTAAGTAGTGATAGGCAAATTATTTTACTTCCCACTTGCTCTCTGGAACTACAACATTAGGTATTTTACCCCTGCTTATTTCTTGAAATATGATATCTAACCTCATTTTTTGATTGTGACTTTCTGGTATTCCAGTATTCTCACCCACTAATTCCATTGGGGGAAGTCTTCACATTCTTGGGTAGACCTCCTCCTAACTCACTGACATATTTGAGGTCAGTTGCTTACACTCATCCTTGTTTAACACATCTATTGAGACAGTTTACTGATATGTGTTTGCTTCAATGCTACAGTTTCTTAGAGACACAGGGGAGAGATGAATCAGGTGGATAAAGAAGATTCATGTGCAGCCCTAAAAAGGACTCAGGAAGCCTTTATAACAGAAATCATCTCCTTTCTATTACTTTCAAATCCCCTTGAAATGAAATAAAATTTCAAAATGTCAAAAACAAAGAATCTTGTCAACATTTAGATTTTCTGCAACCATGAGCCATATTGAGCAAAGTATATTGAGTAAAAATTTTAAAAAGTACAGAATTTAGCATTAAATTGTGTGGTTTTCTTAGCATTTCTTAATTTTCTCCTATTTATCCTATATAAAGATAGCTTGATTCATATATGTGTGTCTCTGTATATGTATGTATATATGTTGATGTATATATTTCCTTTCAAGTCTCTCTTATTCTCTCCCTTATTAGATTGCAATCTCCCTAAGGGCAAGGACTGGCTTTTCTCTTTTTTTGTATCCCTAATTCTTAGCAAAAACTTTGGACATAATTGGTGGTTAATAAATGCTTATTGATTTATTTTCTTTCTCCTGGAAAGCTAATGAAGTCGTCTTTTTATTTTCACCTGTTTCTATCTATTTGTGTGAGAAAAATGGAAACTTCATCTTTGAGGACAAAATCAAGGAGAGAAAAGTTTGGTTGGAAGCAATTTTTATTCTAAAGTCTTTGGAGACCATCTGTTCTTTAAGTCTAATTATTTCTCATTAATGAGGAATTTTGATTTTTGTTCTTTATATCTATATGATTAAAGTAAAATGTTTCCAGAGTATATATTTATTATTAATTAGCAACAAGCCAAAATAGTAAATTTCTATAGTGTAAAAGAAAAAAAATGGATACTAGCTATATAAATCAAAAATTTTCTAATATATATCTATATATATCTTTTGCTTTCACTTTTCTATCACAATTCTCAAAGAGCAATCCTTTAAAATTCAATTGCTTTTATGATCTCACACATTTGGCAGTTCCCTCCAATTATGATGATAGCAACTCTTCCACTCCTCTCCATTTTATTTATTTCAAATGGGTTATTCCATAATTTGCTATTTTGTATATAAGCCACTTAATGAACCAGATGCATTTAGTATTTTATACAGGTATCATAAGTGTATAATTGGATAATTGTATTTGACCATTTATAACTCAAATATCTTTCCATATGATAAGCTCACTTTCCTTTTTTGGGTCATAAATTTCTTTGATGAGATTTTTTTTATTCTTATTTTTAATTTTTTGTTACATAAGAAAGAAATTTATTTTTATTTAAGTAAAGAAAAACAGGAAATCAGAGTGGGGGAAATTGATATGCTTCATGAGGGCCTGTGACCATTCTTTTCTCCACTTCAGTTAGACCTCCTATTCTTAATTCTCCCAATTTGAAGATTACCAAAGAAGGAACTCAGAGGTAAGTAGGGAAGGGTAGCTTCCCTGGGAAGCTTCCCATCTTTCTTTTGGTTAGAGCAACTTTGAAGTAGATTTCAACTAGATTCACTCATCTTTCCCCTTCTGTAATAGGAAGTGATAAAAGATCCTGAGGGGTTTAAGGTACAAAGCATTAGGGAAAGCTCTGGTGTGAAGTCAAACATTGCAGAAAAGGGCAGAAGATGGGATAGTAACAAAGACTATGGACCATTTGGTAAGCTTCACTGCTTCGTCTCCTGTGGCTGCAGAGGCTCAATACAAATGCACTTCTGTTTTGTCATGGCCCTAATATTGGTAGACAAAGGTAAGAGATTAGATTGTGTGTGGTCTGGAAGTGAAAATGCATTACCAATTTAGGTTTTCTAAGATATCGATGGGATTTTTTTTCTTTTAAACTTTATGTGTGTGTGCAAAAATGTTTGTGGTAGTCCTTTTTGTAGTAGCAAGAAACTGGAAACTGAGTGGATGTCCATCAGTTGGAGAATGACTGAATAAATTATGGTATATGAATGCTATGGAATATTATTGTTCTGTAAGAAATGACCAGCAGGATGATTTTAGAGAGCCCTGGAGAGATTTACATGAACTATGTGAAATGAGCAGAATCAGGAGATCATCATACATGGCAACAGCAAGATTATATAATGATCAATTCTGAAGGACATAGCTTTTTTCAACACTGAGGTGATTCAGGTCAGTTTTAGTGATTTTATGATGAAGAAAGCCATCTATAATCAATAAAAGTGTGCTGAATCACCTCGTTGTTGACTCTTTTTGTTGTTTGCTTGCATTTTGCTTTCTTTCTCATTTTTTTTCTCTTTTTAATCTGTTTTTTCTTGTGCAGCAACATAATTGTAGAAATATGTACACATATATTGGATTTAGTATATATTTTAACATGTTTAACACATATTGGATTACCTGTCTTCTTGAAGATGGAGTGAGGGGAAGAAGGGGAAAATTTGGAATGCAAGGTTTTTCAAGGGTTAGTGTTGAAAAATTATCCATGCATAGGTTTTGAATATATAAAAAAAAACTTTAAGAAAAAAAAAGAAAAAAGTGAAATTTATGTGTGTATAAATACATATGAATGGGATAAACTGAATGAACACCTCTATAAGAATGTGGCCTTGGGGCAGCTAGGTGATGCAATGGATAGAACACCAGCCCTGAAGTCAGGAGGACCTGAGTTAAATTCTGGCCTCAATCACTTAACACTTCTAGCTGTGTAATCCTGGACAAGTCACATTACCCCAACTGCCTCAGCAAAAAATTTTAAAAAAGAATAAATAAATAAAAATGTGGCCTCAACTTGTACCCTAATTATAACTTGAAACTTTCCAATTATAAGTTGTGCTATAGCCAAAAAGCCTCAGTTTCTAATATGGTAAAGATTGCATCATTGGTTAATATTTTTTGTCTCTGAGTAGATTTTTAGCTAATCTTTTTGTAGGTTTTTAGTCTCTGTATAGATTTCCAGTTTTAAAAGTGTAAGCCCTGACTTCCAGTCAATGGCAGAAAAAAGTTAGAAAGGGGTGGGGGTATCGTACATGCTAGGATTATATAATCCACTCTCTGTTATACACTTTACACTCCTATACTGACACTGTTGTCACTGGGAGCTTCCCTTTCTTGCAAAATTGTAATGAATCCTATTTGCTTTTTTTACCTTGATAGCCTCTGATTTTAATTTGGTTGTGGGTTGCTGTTGCCCCCCCCCAACACATATACACACATATATTTATATATTTATGTAGTGTACATACATATGTATTTTGTTTGGGTGTGTGCATAAATATATACACATATAATAATCAAATGTTAAGAACTTTTTACTTTCTCACAATTTATATGAGAAAAAAGAAATGAAACAGTAAAACCCTTTTTTTAGCAAATATGAAAAAAGTGGATTAAGCAAAATATTTAGAGACCAAATGCTATCTTTATAAAAGAAAATAAAATATCTTAATTCAGATAAAAAATATTCAAGATAAACTGAGTTAAGTATAAACTTAACGCTCATAACATTAAATGGAAATTATTAAAAAGTTCAATAATATAGTGGTACACTGAAAAAAGAATAAAAGAGAAATCCATAGTATCTTATTTATAGGAACATATGTAAAAAACCAAAGACCCAAACAGAATAAAATTAAGAACTGAAATGAAATTTATCATAATTCAATGAATTCCAAAATAGAAGAGATTACAATCATACTATCAGATAAAAGAGAAACAAAAAAGCAACAACATCAAAAGAAAAAATAATTTAAACTACATTTTGGGGGCAGCTAGGTGGCACAATGTGTAGAGCACCAGCCCTGAAATCATGAGGACCTGAGTCTGGTCTCAGACACTTGACACTTGCTAGCTGTGTGACACTGGGCAAGTCATTTAGTCCCAATTGCCTCAGCAAAAAGGGAAAAAAAAGAAAAACTACATTATGATGAAAGAATTTGTCAATAACAAATGACAATTGATATACAATTTTATGCTTCAAATACCTAAACATCTAAATTCATAAAAGAAAATTCAAAATAAATTAGAAGATATAGGCAATAATATAATCATAACAGAAAACTTTAATTTCTTTCTTATTGTTTTGATTACAAAGATCAACAAAAGAAGAATTACAGAGTTGAACAAATTCCTGAAATAATTTGAGCTAAAAGATAAATGATAAATTTAAATCATGCTACTAAAGGATGTCCACATTTTCAATACTATCTGAAACTTTTACATGATCACATATTGTCACAGATGTATTACATATATAAAAGAAAAAAAAAAGATAGGACTTCCAGGGGTGGTGCCAAGATGGCAGAGATCAGACAAGAGTCTCTGTAACCTCCTCTAACCTTCCCTCAAACCAACAGCAAATGAAGCCTCTAGACTGGTTTTGAAGTAAAATATTCTACAATATCTTGAGTATAACACATTTCTCGAAGAAGATGCCCTGGAAGAACTTCACAATAGGTCTGTTTAAACTGGGCAGGAGGGTGGTTTGCTGAATGCAGACTGCAGCACAGGGAGACCAGGGCAGGGACCTGGAGCAGGGAGCTGGAGCAGGAGTCAGAGCATAGTGGCTTCCACACACCTGCCGGGCTTCTGTGGGCCTCTTGGGCCAATCTGTCCTGACTGTAAGCAAATGGTTTGGAATATCTGCCTTTTATGGGGAGTAGACTGTCAACCACTGAACCCCTGAAGACAACTGACCTAGCTGCCATTACACAGCATCTGAAAGCAATCAATCAATCAGCAGAATTGCCCAGCACCTGAAATAATTCAATCAGCAGAACTGCTCCAGGGCAAATTCAAACAGCTGTCCCTCCTTTGCCTTGAAGAGACCTCACACCTTTAATAAAAAAATGAATAAAAAACCAAAAAGAACTCTCATTGTAGACAGCTTTTATGGAGAGAGGGAAGAACAGACCTTGAATATTAAAGTCCCTAAAGGTAAAGCAACTCCAGAAAAAGTCCCAAAGACAGACATAAATTGAACAGCATTTCACAAGGCTTTCTTTGAAGATAGCATAAAGGATCGTAAAAGAGAGTTAGAAGAAATATGGGGAAATGAAATGAAATCATTGTAAAAAAATGGAAAAAAGAATGCAATGAACAAAAAATGTAATTGGTCAATTACAACAGGAGTTAAAAACAGTAACTGAAGAAAATAAGACATTAAAAATGAGAATTGAACAAATAGAAGTCAATGACTCAACAAGATTTCAAGAATCAGTCAAACAAAAAAAATGAAGAGATAGAAGAAAATATGAAATATCTCCTAGGAAAAATGTGACCAGGAAAATAGATCTAGAAGAGACAATCTGTTATAGGGCTTCCTGAAAGCCATGATGAAAAAAAAAAAAAAAAGAACTTAGACACTATCTTCCAGGAAATCATAAAAGAAAACTGCCCTGATATTTTAGAATCAGAAGGCAAAATAACTATTGAAACAATCCACCAATCACTTCCTTAAAGAAACTCCAAAATTAAATTCCCAATGAATATTGTGGCTAAATTTCAGAACTATTATACCAAGGAAAAGATATTGTGAGCAGCCATAAAGAAACAATTTAAATACCAAGGAGCCATAATTAGGATCAACAAGGACATAGCCTCTTCCACCTTGAAGGATCTAAGGGCATGGAATCTGATATTCAGGAAAGCAAAGGAACTGGGATTACAGCCAAGAATAAACTATCCAGCTAAAATGAGCATTATCTTTTTTTTTTTCCCTGAGGCCGTTGGGGTTAAGTAACTTGCCCAAGGTCAAACAGCTAGTTAGTGTCACCTAGCTGCCCCAGCAATATCTTTCAGGAAAGAAGATGGATATTCAATGAAATAGGTGAATTTCACCTATATCTAATAAAAAGACCAGAAATGTACAAAAAAAATATTTGATCTCCAAACACAGAACTCAAGAGAAACATAAAAAGGTAAAAAGGAAAAAAAAAAACTCTTGACAACAATATCTGTGTTATGGGTATAGTTAGAGAATGAGGGTTTATTTTGTTATGATATTATAATTATGATTATTATGATATTATGATAATATGAAAAAGAAATTAGAGGTAGAAAAGGGATAACACCAGAAAAAGAGGAAAAAGGAAGTAAAATAAGGGAAATTACATCACATATAGAGGCTAAGAAAACCTATTATAATTCAGTGAAAGAAGGGAGGGGAATGAGTATTGTGTTAATCTTAATCTCATCAGATTTGGGTCTGAGAGAATAATAGATGTATTTGGTATCACAAAGAAACTTGTCTAAACTTATAAGGAAATAGGAGGGAAAGGGTGAAAAGAAAAGGAAATACTAATAGAAGGGAAAACTGAAGAATTAGGTGAAAGGTGTAAAAAAAGGGGATAGAGCTCTAAAGAGGAAGGATTGTTTGAGGGAAGTGGTTATCAAAAGCAAAATACCAAAATAAGGTCAAAATGGATTCATGATATAGACATAAAGAATATTATAAACCAATTAGAAGAATGTAGGATGGTTTAACTCTCAGATCTATGGAGAAGGAAGGAATTTTTGACCAAAGAAGAGCTAGAGATCATCATTAATCACAAAATAGATAATTTTGACTATATCAAGTTAAAAAGTTTTTGTACAAACAAAGCAAATGCAGACAAGACTAGAAGGGAAGCAATAAACTAGGAAAACATTTTTACATTCAGAGGTTCTGATAAAGGCCTCATTTCTAAAATATAGGGAGAATTGATCAAATTTATAAGAATTCAAGCCATTCTCCAGTTGATAAATGGTCAAAGGATATGAGCACACAATTTTCAGATGAAGAAATTGAAACTATTTCTAGTCAAATGAAAAGGTGCTCCAAATCACTTTTGATCAGAGAAATGCAAATTAAGACAACTCTGAGGTACCACTATACACCTGTCAGATTGGCTGAGATGAAAGGAAAAGATAATGATGAATGTTGGAGGGGACGTGAGAAAACTGGGACACTAATACATTGTTGGTGGAACTGTGAACGGAACCAGCCATTCCAGAGAGCAATTTGGAGCTATGCTCAAAAAGTTATCAAACTGTGCATACCCTTTGACCCAGCAGTGTTTCTACTGGGCCTATATCCCAAAGAGATCTTAAAGGAGGGAAAAGAACCCACATGTGCAAAAATGTTTGTGGCAGCCCTTTTTGTAGTGGCAAGAAAGTGGAAACTGAATGGATGCTCATTAATTGGAGAGTGGCTGAATAAATTATGGTATATGAATGTCATGGAATATTATTGTTCTGTAAGAAATGACCAACAAGATTATTTCAGAGAGGTATGGAGTGACATACATGAACTTATGCTAAGTGAAATGAACAGAACCAGGAGATCATTATACAAGACTATACGATGATCAATTCTGATGCACATGGTTCTCTTCAACAATGAGGTGATTCAAACCAGTTCCTATTTTTCAGTAATGAAGATAGTCATATACATCCAGAGAGATGCCTGTGGGAACTGAGTGTGGACCACAACACAGCATTTTAATGTTTTCTGTGAATATTTGCTTGCATTTTGTTTTCATTCTTAGGTTGTTTTTTTTTTTCTCTTTCTAGATCTGATTTTTCTTGTGTAGTAAGGTAACTGTATAGATATGTGTACATATACTGGATTTGCCATATAATTTAACATATTTAACATGTATTAGACTACCTGTCATCTAAGAGTGGGGGAGAGGGGAAGGAGGGGAAACATTTTGAACCAAAAAAAATTTGTAAAGGTCAATGTAGAAAAATCAGTCATGTCTTCTGTGAATAAAAAGTTTTAATTATTTTTTTAAAAAGATAAAAAAGATAATCCATAGACCATAAGAAAAGGAAAATAATAATTCACAGTGTATCAGCAATAGACATAATACCAAATGAAACTTTAATGATAATGAATGAGTTAAAGGCTAAATTATGAAAAATGATAATTTTGAAATATTAAATGATGGTAATAAAGCTATATACCAAAATTTCCAACATGTAAGTAAAGTAATCCTCACAGGCAATATCATTTCTCTAAAAATACCTTAACAAACTAGAAACTAAGAAGATTTATATAATGAATATGAACTTGCAAATATAAAAAATAGCAAATACAAACCTAAAATAAATGCAAAAGAGGATATTGAAAATTAGAGGCATAATGGTCAAACTATAAATAAAACACAACCATAAAAAAAGATCTAAAAATTAAAATTTGGTTCTTTGAAAAGACCAACATCTTTATTGAGAAATCTTTATTAAGGCAAATTGATTTTTTTATTGTTGTTTGTCCTTCATTCTTGGAAGAAGATCCTGATATCAGAGAGATGATGCCATGACATGCAAGTGAATTGGATTTAAGTGAGGGAGGACTGAGCAAGGTCATCTGCATTTTTTCCCCTTCAGAGCCATTTGGGGCCATTGGCAGTATATAGATCAAGATGATTGGAGATGGCCTAGGATGCAATAGGAGACTCTGTTCTTTTTACACTAAGTTCTTCAACTGGTCTCAATTGGACTGAGGCCACATCCATTCAGTGACCAAGACAATGCAGAAATTAGGCAAAGAATCTCCTTTTTCATCTAGTCCAAAGAAATCTAAATCATAGGATAAATAAATAAATCTAGGAGGGGATGACGTTCAGGGTTTTTGGCCAAAGCCGAAATAACTGTTATTTACATTCAATCCGAATCAATCTGGATTCAAACAATGAACAAATGGATGAGGACTAGGGCTTATTTGTGGCCAATTAGAATCAAATTGTTTTTCATTGAAGTCATGGTCCTTACGAAAGAAATTAGCCAGTAAAGCCCAAGATATCTTAGGAGAGTTCAGAGGTGCAAACAAACAAACAAACAAAAAACAAACATCCTTTAATGAACATCTGTAGGTAAGGGTATGGTACTTTGTGTGAACAGAGGGAGGAAGACAAACCAAATAAAGTAGCAGATAAACAAGGTAAAATCACAACAAAACAAGTTTTTTTAAAATAATTAGAAACTGATATTCAAAGTTATATGATAACAAAATTGAGGACACATGCACGTATACATACACACATATCTTCAAATATATGTACAATAGAGGTTCTTCAATATATAATGTCCCAAGATCTTAAATAATCAAATTTGAGAAAAGGAAATAAAACTAATTATAAAGTAACTATCACTGAGAAAAATGTGCAAAAATCAACAATAATGACAGAAATCTCCTGGTCCTGATTCATTCAGAAGAAATTCCATCAAACTCATAAAAATTTTTAGTCCTATAAATATTACTTTCAAAATTGAGGAAAAATAACATCCTATAATATTCACTTTATGAGACAAATATAATATCTACATTAAGAAAGGGCAAAGCACAGAAGAAAACAATAATTGAACACCAAAAATTAACATGAATTAAAATTTTAAATAAAATACTGTTCAAAGGATTACAGCAATTAATTTGACAAATCAATCATCTTGTCTATGTTGAAATTTCATCCAGAATGTAAGCATTAAGAAAATAATTAAGATTATCAAACATATTTTTTTAAAAATCCAAACCATATTATTATCACAATAGACAACATATAGCACTTATTTATCCTAAAATCCATATACAGTATATATGATACTATTAAATATAATTATCATATATATCTGTAACCCAAAGTAAACATCATTTGTAATAATGATATGTTAGGTTTTTTTCAAAAAATATAAGATTAATGCAAAGATGCCCACTTTTGTTGCTTATATTCTATATTGTTTTAGAAATATAATTGTATGTAATGCTTAATTTCCCTAATAAAAGAGCAATAAAGTAGAAGAATTGATAAAAATATATATAATCATGACTGTTGAATACACGGTTTTGCTTAAAGAATCAGCAAAAGTTCCAATTTTGATAACTTCAGCCAAGTTGCAAGCAATA
Source organism: Myrmecobius fasciatus (assembly GCA_023553655.1). Lineage (NCBI taxonomy): Eukaryota > Metazoa > Chordata > Mammalia > Dasyuromorphia > Myrmecobiidae > Myrmecobius > Myrmecobius fasciatus. The sequence goes on from JAJPUD010013453.1 coordinate 21,488, forward strand.
AACCCTAAAATATCAATAACATTTTATATGGTAATTACAAAACCCATGAGGCTATAATAAATAGGAAAATTGAATTACAAATTTTTATAAAATACCTCACATATTTGGTGATCAATCTACCAAATTATGCTCTGTCTTGCTTTTAAGTGCTACTGTGTGCCCTTACATTATGTGCCAGAAGTAAGTATAGTGAAGGGAGTTGTCAAAAAACTGCTTCTCAGGTTTCCTACTCTCTGCAAAAATTTTTCCTCTCTCTTGAACTCTCTTGAACTATGACACAAACGTTTTCATAGGCCATGGAATTTTCATTGCCTGAACTTGTGTCCAGTGCTAGCACAGGGATCCTGTGTTGTCCAGTTGCCATGCCCCACCACTATCTTTTGCTTGAGATATATGGTCTGTGGTCATAGTGTTAAAGCAAATAACCAGAAGATGGAGTAGTATCAAATGAAATCATGTATAAACATAAATATGAGATACTGATTTTTTTAATAGAAAGGTTGATGAATGCAAAGGCAGACAACATTCTGAAACAGACACAGAAACATAATTCTCAATAACCCAGTAATTGACGATATTAGGATAAGGATTTTTCAACCTGGCCAACAATGTTGGGAAAACTGTAAAAGCAATTTCCAGCAAATTAGATTTTAAAGCACCATTTTGCATCATATAAATAGTAAATTTCAAATGAATATAGCCTAAATATAAAATATCACATTTTACGGTTGTTGTAGATTCAAATCAATTTGTTAACCATTTTGATAGGAAATGTGAGGAAGTAGGGAGGACTTGGGGCAATATAAAGACTTCAAATACTTGAGGTGGTAGAAATGATTCTTATAATAGAAATAATGGAATCCAAAGGAAAAACAATTGTGAAGCAAAGATAACATTATGTTTGATACAAAATTAAGTTTGATGCATAGGCTAAGCAATGATGTGGAAATATTGATAAATGCAAGATGAGATGAAGGCTGGCCCCTTGGAAATCTCAGTATGAATCTACAGATTTAAGATTTTTGAGACCATTGAATTAGAATTGGAAGGGACTTTAATATTTAGATAAGCCAACGCCTTTATATTACCGTTTTGGAAACAAAACCAGGTAGTTTATGTGATTAACCTGAAGCAATATAGGTATTGAGTTTTGGAGTTGGGATTCAGACCTAGGTTGTCTAATTCCAAGTCTTCCCCTTTTTCTTTGCTCATTGCTGCCTCTTATATCCCATAGAGAAAGTAGATGAAGCTATTGACTTTCTTTTTAAAAATTTTTTTTATTAATACTTTTTATTTGCAAAACATATGTATGGGTAATTCTTCAACATTAACCCTTACAAAGCTTTCTGTTAAAAATTTCCCTCCCCTACTCCCTATCCCTCCCCTAGATGGCAGGATATCCACTACATGTTAATTATGTTAAAATACTTGACAAATCAAATATATGTATGCTTATTTCCACACATCATTTTTGTGCAGGAGACATCACATCTGCAAGAAAGAATAATCAAATAAAGGAAATACAATGCAAGCAAACATCAATAGAGAATATGAAAATGATATGTTGTGGTCCACATTTCACATCCCTCTCTCTGGGTGCATATGGCTTTTTTCACTGAACAATTGGAACTGGTTTGAAGCATTTCATTGTTGAAGAGAGTCATGTCCTGGGGCGCGGAGCCAAGATGGCGAACTGCGGACAGCTTTCTCTGTGAACTCCCCGGACATTCCCTCAAACCCAGACAAAGTAAGCCTTCCAACTGGTTTCTAAGTGAGGGCACCACCAAGCATTTGAACTACAACACACTTCTATCAAAGATCTACCTTGAAAGAACTCCGGAGAAGGTTAGCCTCAGGGGAAATCGGCCGCTGGTTGAGATCAGACTGCAGCCGGGGCGGAAGTCAGGGCTGCGATAGAGGGGCGGATTTTGGGCACCCAGGAAGCCCCTGGGAGACGCCTGGGCCACTTTGCTCTGCTTGTGGGCAGGTGCTTTGGCAGATCTGCCTTGGGAGAGCAGCTGAAAACGTGGTCCTAGTGCGAATCTAGCCCGACCAGCGGCAAACTGACCCAGGGCAAATACAAATTGTTGCAGTTTTCTCGGCTTTTGACCAATATCCCAATTTTAAATCATGATCAAGAAGCAGAAGAGAGCTCTCACCACAGAAAGCTTTTACGGAGAAAAAATAGAACAGTCCCCAGATCCTGACATTATGAAAACAATCCCAGATGAAGCCACAAAGGCAGACTTAAGTTGGTCACCCTTTCAGAAGGCTTACCTGGATGATTGCATTAAGAATCTCAAAAGAGAGCTAGAAGAAGAATGGGGAAATAAATTGAGATCAGGGCAACAGAAATATCAAAAACAGGAAAATAGGACTGGTGAATTGGAAAAAGAAAACAGTTTACTGAAAAAAAAAATTGGTGAATTGGAAAAAATCACCAATTGACTGGAAAATAAAAATGGTGAACTGAAAAACAAAATTGGTGAATTGGAAAAAGACAACAATTCACTGAAAAATAAAACTGGCAAAATGGAAAAAGAATGCATTGCATCAAGAAATTCAATTGGCCAGCTACAAAAGGAGCTTAAAAAGATAACTGCAGGAAATAATACTTTAAAAATTAAAATTGAAC
>JAJPUD010013453.1:29914-44330 GCA_023553655.1 Myrmecobius fasciatus
TGCACAGTTTGATAACTTTTTGAGCATAGCTCCAAATTGCTCTCCAGTATTGTTGGATCCGTTCACAGTTCCACCAACAATGCATCAGTGTCCCAGTCTTCCCACATCCCCTCCAACACCTGTCATTATCCTTTCCTGTCATTTTAGCTAATCTGACAGGTGTGTAGTGGTACCTCAGAGTTGTCTTAATTTGCATTTCTCTGACCAGTAGTGATTTGGAGCACTTTTTCATATGACTATAAATAGTTTTGATTTCATTATCTGAAAATTGTCTGTTCATGTCCTTTGACCATGTATCAATTGGAGAATGAAAGCTATTGACTTTCAAAAAGCTCTTGCAGATTTCTGGGCCTTCAGTAAAGAGTTTGGAAGCAAAAAGGAGTTATAACTTTGTTTTGTGTAGATGTGACGTCTTAGGGGAAAAGAAGTCAATCTGTTTAACAAGTGGTTCCCAATTTTCCAAATTTATTTTCAACAAAATAAATGATGACCTAGGGAAAATACCTGGGGTATAATGTGAATGAATTGTGTAATTCCACAGAACACAATGCAACTCTTGCTTTTCTTTCATGGATTAGCTTTGGGAGAATATGCTTTGAACTTTGTTGCACAGAAGTGCATTAACAATTTTACTTTGATGACTGCCTTCCAATTATGGTCTGGTGACTACAACAAAAGTTACAAAAGGTGAAGTACCTATAGTACTTGGTACACAGTCGGGGAAATTGAAGGTCAAATTCAGCCTCAGATTCTTACTTGCAATGCAACTATTGAGAAATCCCTGGACCTCTGTTTGCCTCAGTTTCCTCAATTAGAAAATGGGAATAATAATAACATGTACTCCACACGTTTGTTATGAATATTAAATGCAATAATATTTCTAATGCACTTAAAACAGTGCCTAGCACATAGTAAATGTTTAATAAATGCTTGTTTCATTTTCATGCTCTCGATTGATGTTTGCTTGCATTGTGTTTCCTTTATCTGATTTTTCTTTCTTGTAGATATGATTTTTCTTGCACAACAATGATAAGTGTGGAAATATGTATACATATATTCGATTTGTCTAGTATTTTAACATAATTAACATGTAGTAGATATCCTGCCATCTAGGGGAGGGGTGGCAAGTAGGGAGGAAAAATTTATAACAGAAAGCTTTGTAAGGGTTAATGTTGAAGAATTACTCATACATATGTTTTGCAAATAAAATGAAATAAAATAAATAAATAAACAAATAAATACTTGTTTCCTTTTTCCTTCCTTTCCTTTCTCCCTATCATTATCCATCCCTTATTTCTTCTCACCCTTCCTTCTTTTTCCCTTCCTCCCTCTTTCCTTCTTTCCCTCCCTTCTGTCTTTTCATCATTCCTTCCTTTATTTATTCCTTTCTTTTTTTCTTCCTTTCTTCCATCCTTTCTTCCTTCCTTCCTTTTCCCATTCTTCCTTCCTCCCTTCCTTCTTTTCTCCTTTCCTCTCCTTTGCCTTCCTCTCTCCTCATTTCCCTGCCTTCCTCCCTCATTTCCTCTCTTTCTTCCCTCCTTTCCTCCCTCTCTTCTCTCCTTCTTCCTCTTTCTCTTGCTTCCTTTTTTTTTACTTTTTGTCTTCAGCCTCCTTTCATTCCTTTTGTTCTTTCAACATTCCTTCTCCCCTTTCTTCTTCATTACTTCTTTCCCTTCTCCCTCCCATCTTCTCTCCCTCTTTTTATCCTTCTCTCCCTTTATTTCTTTCTCTATTCTTTTTTTTTCCTTTTTCCTTTCTTCTTCCTTCCTTTTTTCTTTCTTTATTTCCATCATCCCTTCTTCCCTTCCTCCTTTCATTCCTACAAAAATTCCACAGTGAACTCTGAACTTTAATTTAAATCTTTTAGGATAAACCAGAAATAAGTTAGAGACTTTTTGCATAACCTACTACTTGAATCATAGTTTTACATTTGAAAAGAACCTAAGAAGTTATCTAACAAGTCCCTCAATTCATAAATGAGTATTCTGAAATTCAAAAGTTACATAATTCATCCTATCTCCCATAGGTAATACATAGAACTGTGAGTTCAGTCCAGGTGCCGTAACTCCAAATCCAATCTATTTCCAATTTCATTAGGGTGTGATTTTTGGTGAAGACTATCAGAATTACATTTCATTCACTGAGATGTCACTTGGTGGTTCACAGGAAACTAATTTCACTGACTATTCAAATCAGTAGCCAAAGGTAAATAGGGCTGTCATAAAAATCAATACCTAACCAATCTAGATGGTTTATTTCCAGTCTCAGGGTCTTGTGACAAACAAATAAAATCAATAGCAATACATTCTGACATTTATGCAAAATGCCTTTCTTTTGGTTTGGATGCAGCAAAAGAAGAAAATATATTTATGCACTAGTGAAGTTTAGCTTTAGTGACAATATAGCACTCTGTACTTGGGGCTGATTAAACTATAGGGAATTTTTTTCCTTTGTCCAGAAATTCTGCTTAGTAAAGCACAAATGAAAAATCTTCTCTTTCATGCATAATGCTTATACATTACTGCATATGGGCTTATCTATATTGCTCTACCTTTTAATTTAAAGACCTTCAAATTGCCTCTTATCTCTCTGTGAGTATCTTTTTGGTACATTTCCCAATCTGATCCAGTTCAAACTGCTTGCTAGTTATCCAGATATCTGCCAAGCATCAGCATGTGACTATCATTTTTCTCTTTGTGTAGTCATCCTTTCTGTAATCAATGTATTGCTGAAGCACTTTATATGCACATCTAAATTAATTAAAATCGAGGACTGGTGTGAGAATCCCACTGTATAATTGCCCAAAGCAGGCCATACCTGTGTGAGTTCTCCTTACTAATTAATTAGAAAAAGTCTGAAGATAGAACTAAGTAATTTTTGAAGAGGAGGGGCTAAATGAATGACTATATTAATTTAAGAAGATTTAGCAATTACGCATTCTCTAATATTGATTTCCTCTGAATTCTATCTTGAAATTAAAGAGATTGATAATAAAACCTTTTATTCAGTTCCACCACAATAGAGCTAATGAATAAATTGGCCGCCTGCATATCCCCAGAACCAGATTCATTTAACAACAAATGGTATAATATAATAGAACAGGTTATCATTTAAATTAAAGGGAAAACACAGGTGTGGGCTGAACTTAGTAATATTTTAATGTGACCCAAAGAAGAAAGAATGCATGGGGAGCAGCCCACTGGTTGGTGCCGTTTCTTTTGTGCTCCTTATGGGGGGGTTACTTTGAAATTTCTGTTTATTTTATACAATTGGGTTATGTTTAGCTGTTTCTGCATGAATGAGTTTTTAATGACACATAATTCCTTTTTAAAAAGTCAGATAAAGGGGAAGAAAGTGGGCATTGTCATTTGTGGGAATAGAAATGATACATTAAAAGTCAAACCACTAGTTTGAAAATTGAATGGTGATTTTAGCTGCTTGGAAAGAGAGAAAAAAACACATTGAAGTAGCCATACCCAATACTGAGGAAGAGTCTGAAGACACAGTAAGTACTTAGTGAGCACTTCTTACCATCTGTTTCAAATCTAATTGCTTTCCAACCCTGGCAAACTTTGAGAAAATGCTCATTTTTTTTCCAGAACAAATTAAAGATTTTCATCCCACTTTGCCAAGAGAATATCCTCATTGTCTAGTTTTCATATTTTCCCTTCTCCCCTATTTTTTACATAAAATGGCTACCGTGACTCAGGCATACTTGAATGAGGGGGTTATTGGGATTAGGGTATGAAATGTGACTGAAACATCATTTTTTTCATGTGCCTCATAACCTTACTTGAAGATCTAGCAAGAAAATGATTTAAGGGAGATCTTAGCATTGAAGTTTTTTAAAAACCACTCTTTCTTTATATATATCTATATATATATATATATATATATATATGTTGGGGGGTAGGTATATATATGGATATGTGTATGACTTTCTACATATTCAGTCATTCATTTAGCAAGCATTTAACTTATTAATGATTCTAACTGAAAGATACTATGCTAGGAGCTGGGGAAAAAAGAGACTAGAAAGACCCTCCCCCCCATCTCTGTCTGTCTGTCTGCCTGCCTATCTGCTTTTTTTCTCTTTTTTATATTTGTACACACACATAAAATAAAGTAGAACAATATTCCCTTACATTTAAATTTGTCATATAAAGCTATAGAGCAATCCAAGATATTTTCTCATTAATTAGTAAAATGTCAGCATTTTAAAACTCAGTTTTCATTTTATTTATTATTTATTTATATTATTTAATTGCTATACTGTAGAAACCACCCTTTCCATAGTTTCTCCTGTTCCTTCACATATCCATTAATCTTTTAGTATTAAATGAAATTTGAAGTTACTGAATATATAACATTAATAAAATATAAATATAAATATATTTATTTATAATGTATTAGCTATGGAAAAGATCACATCTGGAATCATGTCAAATTTTCATTGTGATTTTTTTTTTTTTGCTTTTTGCTGAGGCAATTGGGGTTAAGTGACTTGCCTAGGGTCACACAGCTAGGAAGTATCTGAGATCAAATTTGAACTCAGGTCCTCCTGACTTCAGGGCTAGTGCTCTATCCACTGCACCACTTAGCTGCTCCCTCATTGTGATTTGTGATGGCATCATTTCTGGGAATGGAGTCCATATTAATCGGTATATTTAAGATACCCAATAAAGTATCAACTTTTTCAGAAGATTAAAGTTAGGATAATTTTGCAAAGAAAGGAAAAACCTACATCTTGCTTTTTAAAAAATAATTTTAAATATTTAAAAAGTTTTAACATCTATTTAATTTTCTCATGTAAGTTACCCCTGCCTCATTCCCAGAATATTCCTAGTAGTAAAGTGGAAAAAGAAAGGATGTAATGGGAAACAAAAGTTCACAAAACCCTCAAAGCATTGCAAAATCTTACAATTTATTCAATGTCTCATGCCAGTGAATAGCTGATCTCTCTACCTTGTCATTTTCTAACCTACTTGTACATAGGATTTGAGGGAAATATATAGATTCTCATATATCTCATATATCTTGGGGTAAGTCTTATTCTTTGTTATTTTGCTTCATTAGTTTTTTTTAACAATTTATACTATTATAGTCTGTGCATGCATATATGTATTTTCTTGTTTCTGCTTACTGAACTTTGCATCAGCTCATATAAGTTTTTTCCCATGTTTCTGTATTTTCTCTATACATTTAGAATTTTTATAACATAGCAATAATCTATTGCAATCATGTACCACAATTTGCCCATTCCCAAATTGATGGACATCTATTTATTACTTGTTCTTTGTTACTACAGAAAATGCTCCTCTAGATATTTTCATATTTATAGAGATTTTAATTTTTTATTAATGTTCCCCCATGGAGTGCATGCCTAGTACTATAATCTTTACTAAAAAGAATAAAGATATTTTAGTCACTTTAACTGCACTATTCCAAATTCATTTCTAGAATACATAGAATACAATGCTATCATTAATGCATTAGTGAATTTATCTTTCCAGAAGGCTTCTAACCAGAGAAATTCTCATTGTTTGTCATAACTTTTTTTAAATTAAAGCTTTTTATTTGTATAACATATGTATGGGTAGTTCCCCAGAATTGATCTTTACAAAGCTTCCCATTACAAATTTTACCCCCAGTCCCCTCCCCTCCCCTAGATGGCAGGAAGTCCACTACATGTTAATAATGTTGAAATGCTTGAGAAGTTATGCAAGAAAAATCCTATCTACAAGAAAAAAAAAAGAATCAGAGAAAGGCAACACAATGCAAGCAAATGTCAATAGAGATCATGAAAATGTTACATTGTGGTCCATATTTCATATCCCTCTTTCTGGGTGTATATGGTTTTCTTCAGTGAACAATTGTAACTGGTTTGAGACAATTCTTTGTTGCAGAGAGTCATGTCCATCAGAATTAATCATCATGTAATACTGTTGTTGCTGTGTATGATGATCTCCTGGTTCTGCTCATTGTCATAACTTTTAATTTGCTCGGTGTGAGGGGAATCTTTAGATTTGTCTGATTTGCATTTTGCTTACAATTAATAATTTATAAAATTATTTTCTAAAGTTTTCACAAAGTTGTTAATAGTTGATAATTATTCTTTTTAGAATTGCTTATTCATATCTTTTGATCATTTATCTATTGGTGAATGCCTTGGTTATACACATACAAACACACACCCACATACACCCACACATGCATACACACACACACACACACACACACACACACACACAGATATGTCCCTGTCATCAAGGAATTTACAAACTAATCAAGGTGGGGGGAAAGGGTTTTGGCATGAGGAGATTCAGGTTACTTGGAGCCAGGGGTATCTTCCATAGCAGTGAAACCTGACCAAGTAGAAGATTCATAGTAAAGTGGACTAAAATATCCAGTTTTTGCCCCCTATAAAGGAAGGCCTTAGGAGGAGTTTGTTACTCCACCACTAGAACTCAAATCAGAATGGAAAAGAGACTTAAAAAAAGATGGATTAGTCAAAAAGCAAATTCATGTAACCAAAATAATTTATTTTGTCTTTTGTAATTGCTTCTTTACCTGGCTTGTTTAAGAATCTCCTATCTATGAAATGAAAAGTTTTAACCTCATTAACCCTTCAGTATTTTTGCCAAGACAGCCCCGAAAGGATCACAAAGAGTTGGACACAGCTGAAAAAACTGAAGAAAATCTTTTTACATCTATGAGATACACAAATATTATAGGAAAAGAAAATGAAAAAAGCTTGAAGGAAACAAAAAGAAACAAACAAACAAACAAAAATAAGCTCATTTACTGATGGTGAGGTTGTGAAGTGGTCCAGATACTGGAGAATAATTTGAAATTGTGTCCAAGGGATTATCAAAGTACATATACTCTTTGACTCAGTAATTCTGTCATTAGGCTCATATATTAAAGAAATCAAAGAAAAAGGAAAAATGCATATGTAGAAAATACTTACGCCTTTACTTTTTATGGTGGCAAAGAACTGGGTAACTTGATACTATAAATAGTTACTGCAACATGAGCTGGAGAAGGAAATAGCAAACCATTCCAGTGTCATTGCCAAGAAAGCCTCATATAGAGTCATGAAGAATTTAGACATAACTGAATGTGACTGAACATGCGAATGCAAAATTTGAAATTGAGGGGATGATCATTAATTGCTAAACAAATTTTCATAAGCGATCATGATAGAATACTAATTTTTTTTAATATTACAAACAAGTTGCTTCAAATAAAAATCTCAAGATGCTTTTTAAATTGATGCAAAGTGAACACAACCAGAATAATGCCATACACAGTAACAACAACATAGTCATAATAATCAACTGTGAAAAACTTAACAACTCTGATCAATAAGATCCATAATAAATTCAAAGGATTTGTGATGAAAAATGTTATCTATGTTATCTATCTTGAGAGGGAGAATTGATGAACTCTGAGAGTACATTAGAGCTCACAATCAAATGGAAGAGAAAAACATGCAAACTATCGATGATATATATCATGATTTAATTTATAATATTCATCTATCATTCTGTCTCTATATATTTGTAATTTACATTTATGCATATATACATATGTAGATATATATGTGTCCATATATAACCAAAATGCACATATATATGTATATATATAAGCAAGTTATATATTCATATATAGTGCATATAATTTTTATTTAGTTTGAGATGTGTGTTTATGTTAGCATACACATACATAATACACATACATACATACACAATACACATGTATTGAATCAAGATAGGTATATGTGTATGTATGTACAATTTTGAAGTCAAAATACTAAAGTATTCACAAGAGGAAATTTAGGTTTAAATATTCAAAATACTCTCTATGGTAAATTAGAAATACATTAGGCATCTCAAATATCTGCTATCTCTGGTTGGAAATTCCATATGACTTTCCTTAATATATATTTAAAATAATCACTTTTACAGCTTTAGAATCCCTGATTTTAGTAAAAAAATATAATAATTGGCATGTTGGTGTTCTTTTCTTATATTGATTTCTTATTATTAGTTACATTAGGGGGTAAGAATGGATTGCAAAAATTTAATGATTATTTTTTGATGACAAATAATTATAGTCACCTGCCAGTCAAATATATATTACATTATACTTTTTTATAGTAACATGGTATTTAACCTATTTTAACTATGTACAATAACTTCATAACTTTGACAGTGCCTCTGTATAAATTATGTGTATTCAATGTCCTTCTATTATCATTTAAATGTTTCACAACACATTTGAAGTCATCTTCAATTTGGAAGGTGATGAAGTCTTCCTTTTATAGTGTCTTGTGCTTAGAAAAGAATTTCTTTTTCGACAGTCATGAAAGGAATTGGTTTACCCTACCCTATATATTCTTTAAAAATGAATTGTTTTGAAAATATCTGTTTTTCAGGTCTATAAAATAAAAGTGGTTGGGCAGCCGGTCAGGTTAATCCTTAAGTGCATATGTCTTCAAAAGATATAATAGATGAAAAAGAACATGGGGTGGACAACATCTGGATGATAGCACATTACTTTCACTGAATTCAGTCTCTTTGCTATTATAAAACCCAAAATGCTTTCTTTTGCTACTGAAACTGATAGACTATTTTTTTTTCTGGTAAAATTTCAAATAACTGAGAAGGTAAGAAAAATATGATGAAACTAAATAGAATAATAGTAATGAAAGTGATCTTAGTGATTTCTTTTTTTAACCACTTTATATATTTACCTATGATAACAGAAGCAATAGGCCAAAATTTGTGTAGTGAGAATAACAAACAACAAATGGATGGCAAAATAAACAAAAGAAGGCTTCCAAATATTTGGTATGTGTTCTATGAAGCAAATAACAGAATCCTTTGTAAAGGGTTAGGATGAGTGAAGTGTTGGATATGTTAGTAATTGAAGTTGAATAAACATGGTGGATGATGGATGATGATAATGAGTGATAGGAAGGATGGTGGATATCCTTCACAGGATAAAGGGAAGAAATACATTTTAAGGGATGAAAAATTGTTTTTTGATCATAATAATTTTTAAATGCCTATTGAATAAACAGAGTTATCCATGAGGTTAAAGGTGATGCAAGATCTAAGCTCAGGAGATAATTTAGAAATAAAACAGGATAAAGAAATCTAGGAAGTATCTGGAAAAAGATAATAAAGGCACCCCTAAGAGATGAGGAGATAATCAAGGAAGAGTATACAAGAAAATAAGGTGGTATATGGCACAGTTTTGGTGGATATTGATATATAGGAAGTATAGAGGTATTCGTAGGATCATCCACATTGATTAGATGAAAATCAGAACTACTGGTAGAAGAAGAATCAAATAGAGAGAAGTCAAGAAGGATGAGAAATTTAAAAAAACACCCCATTTAATAATAAAGTAATCTTTTGTAACTTTGGATAGGTAGTTTCAGTTGAGTGAAGAATCAACCTGGAACTAGTTGAAAAGTAAAGCCAGAAGATGAAGATTTTAAATGACTTTTTATAAAAATGTGTCTATGGGGTAGATGATGGCAGCTTGCCTCAGATAAGAGGATCAAGGGGAAAATAAAGCTGGGGAGATTTAGGCATGTTTACAGGTATCAGGGAAGGAAAGAATATAGAGGGAGAGATAGAAAGAGTAAATGGGATTAGTGGTAATTGAGGGAAGAAATTTTTAGAACAGATGGGATAGGAAGTCCCTTTTCTGCAGGCTTCCCTTGGTGAGAAACAATAAGAGCCACTTTGCCAGAGAGTGAAACAAAGGAAGAGATTTGGATAAGAGATTAGAAGAATTCAACTATGAAAAATGAGGGAATTTCAATATTTTGCTTTTTTCTTTAAGACCTTTAGATCTTTAAGACCACTTTCATATCTCATTCCATATTTTTTATTTTGAACCTATTATCTCTGATTACTTTTTCATCTCTGAGATGCTATGATTATAATTGTGCTTCTTTAGAAGTACCAAACCTAAAACTATATTATAATGCAGTAGTCATCAAAACCCTTTGGTACTGGCTGAAAAATAGAGTGGTGGAGGGGTGGAGTGAAGATGGCAAACTGCAGCATCATTCTCTGTGAGCTCCTCGGATCTTCCCTCAGACCCAGAACAAATTAAGCCTCCAAAATGGTTCTGGAGTGAGGGCTCCATCAAACACTTGGAGTATAATGCACTTCTATCAAAATTTTTACTTTGAAATACTCCGGAGAAGGTCAGTTTCAGACAGGCTGGCAATCCGGCTGCATGCTGCGCCAGCATGCAGCTGATACAAAAGACAGGGCAGGGACAGAGCAGTGGATTTTAGGCAGCCAGGAAGTACCTGGGAGACACTTGGGCCACTTTGCTCTGCTTGTGGGCAGGTGCTTTGGCAGATCTGCCTTTGGTAAAGGGAGGATTGAGAGTAGCTGAAGGCGTGGTACTAGTGCGGATCTAGCCGGACCAGCCCCACACCAGAAGTCAACTCAACTGAACTGCCCTAGGGCAAATTGAAATGGCTACCAGTCCTGCACTTGTTTCAGACCTCAGCTCAAAAACATGAGCAAGAAGTAGAAGAGAGCTCTCACCATAGACATCTTTTATGGAGAGAAAGAAGGGCAGATTCCAGATTCTGAGATTCCTAAAGGGAATGCAACCCCAGAGGAAGCCACAAAGGCAGACATGAGCTGGTCCCCATTTCCCAAGGCTTAACTGTAAGATTGCATAAAGAGTCTCAAAGGAGAGTTAGAAGAAGAATGGGGAAATAAATTGAGATCAGTGCAAGAAGGATATAATGCCCTGCCACAGAGATATGAGAAAGACACCAAGTCACTGAAAAACAAAATTGGTGATACAGAAAAAAAATTGCCAACTCACTGGAAAACAAAATTGGTGAAATGGAAAAAGTCACCAACTCACTGGAAAATAAAAATGGTGAATTGCAAACAAATCATCAATTCACTGGAAAATAAAAATGGTGAATTGGAAAAAGACAACAATTCACTGAAAAACAAAATTGTCAAATTGGAAAAAGACAACAATTCACTGAAAAATAAAATTGGCAAAATGGAAAAAGAATGCAATGAACCAAAAAATTCAATTGGCCAGTTACAAAAGGAGCTAAAAAAGATAACTGAAGGAAATAATACCTTAAAAATAAAAATTGAACTAATAGAAGTGAATGACTCAATAAGACTTCAAGAATCAAACAAAAACAAAAAATGAAAAAAATAGAAGAAAATATGAAATATCTCCTAGGAAAAACAACTGACTTGGAAAACAGATCCAGTAGAGACAATCTAAGGATTATTGGACTCCGTGAAAGCTACGATAAAAAAAAAAAGAACCTTGATGCTATCTTCCAGGAAATCATGAAAGAAAATTGCCCTGGTGTGTTAGAATCAGAAGGTAAAATTGCCATTGAAAGAATTCACCCATCACCTCCTGAAAGAGACCCCAAATTTAAAACCACAAGGAATATTGTGGCCAAATTTCAGGACTATTGCACCAAGGAAAAAATATTGCAAGCAGCTAGAAAGAAACAGTTCAAATACAGAGAAACTGTAATTAGAATTACACAAGATCTGTCAGCTTCCACATTAAAGGATCGAAGGGCCTGGAATCAGATATTCTGAAAGGCAAAGGAACATGGATTACAGCCAAAAATAAGTTATCCAGATAGCATGAGCATTATCTTCCAGGGAAGATGGTCATTCAATGATACAGGAGAATTTCACCTTTTTGTAATGAAAAGACCAGATCTGAACAAAAAAATTTGACGTCCAAACACAGAACTCAAGAGAAGCATAAAAAAGTAAAAATGAATGAACACTTGAGAAGTATATTTCTAATCTGAGTATCCTTAAAGAATGAGGGTATAATTTGATTTTACTTTGACAATAATGGAAAAGAAATTAGAGGTGGAAGGGCTATCATACTGTAAAAAAAGGGGAAAGGAGGTAAAATAAAGGTAAAAAAAGGAGGTAAAATAAGTCAAAATCTGATGAAGAGACATAGAAAATCTAATATAATTGAGGGAAAGAAGGGAGGGCAATGAGTATTGTGTAAATCTCCCTCTTATTAGATTGGGCTCTAAAAGAGTATATCAGACATATTTGGCTTCAAAGAAAAATGGCCCTCCTTATAGGGAAGTAAGAGGGAAAGGAGGAAAAGAAAGGGATAGACTAATAGAATGATTAGGGGAAAGGTATAAAAAAGAGGGAGGGGTTCTAAAGAGGAGAGGACTGTTAGAGGGAGGATGTCATCAAAAACAAAATACTGGGGAGGAGGGAAGGGCCAAAGGGGAAAGGGAAGAGAAAAACTACTTTAGGTAAATAAGATGGCAGGAAATACAGATATACTTGTTTTAAGTGTGAATGTGAATGGGATGAATTCTCCCACAAAATAGAAGCGGGTAGCAGACTGGATTATAAGCCAGAATCCTACAATATGTTGTTTACAAGAAACCCATCTAAAACATAGAGATACATATAAGAGTGAAGGTAAGGGGCTGAAGGAGAATCTTTCATACTTCAGGTGAACAAAAAAAGGAGGGGTAGCAATCCTTATCTCAGATCAAGTAAAAGCAAAAATAGATCTAATTAAAAGAGATAAGGAAGGAAATTATATTTTACTAAAGGGTACCATAGAAAATGAAGCAGTATCAATACTAAACATATATGCACCAAGTGGTATAGCATCCAAATTCCTAGAGGAGAAACTAACAGAGATGCAAGGAGAAATAGAGAGTAAAACTTACTAGAGGGGGATCTCAACCTTGTTCTCTCAGAATTGGATAAATCAAACTACAAAATAAATAAGAAAGAAGTTAGGGAGGTAAACAAAAGGCTAGAAAAGTTAGGTATGATAGATCTCTGGAGGAAATTGAATGGTGATAGAAGGGAGTATACTTTTTTCTCAGGGGTTCATGGAACTTATACAAAAATTGATCATGTGTTAGGGCATAAAAACCTCAAAATCAAATGCAGAAAAGCAGAAATAGTAAAGGCATCCTTTTCAGATCATGATGCAATAAAACTCACATGTAATATAAGGTCAGGAGAAAAAAGACCACAAGTTAATTGACAATTATATAATCTAATCCTGAAGAACGAATGGGTGAAAGAGGAAATTATAGACACAATCGATAATTTCATCCAGGAGAATGATAATAATGAGACAACATACCAAAATTTGTGGGATACAGCCAAAGCAGTTATAAGGGGGTAATTTTATATCTCTAGATGCTTACTTGCATAAAACAGAGAAAGAGAAGATCAATGAATTGGGCTTACAATTTAAAAAGCTAGAAAAAGACCAAATTAAAAACCCTCAATTAAATACCAAATTGGAAATTCTGAAAATTAAAGGGGAGATCAATAAAATTGAAAATAAGAAAACTATCGAATTAATAAATTAAAGTAAGAGTTGGTTTTATGAAAAAACGACAAAATAGATAAGCTTTTAGTTAATTTGATTAGAAAAGGGAAAGCGGGGGCGGAGCCAAGATGGCGAACTGGGGATAGCTTTCTCTGTGAACTCCTGGGACATTCCCTCAAACCCAGACAAAGTAAGCTTTCCAACTGGGTTCTAAGTGAGAGCACCTCCAAGCATTCGGACTACAACGCACTTCTATCAAAGATCTACTGTGAAAGAACTCCGGAGAAGGTTAGCCTCAGGGGAAATCGGCTGCAGGTCGCCATCAGACTCCAGCCGGGGCGGAAGCCAGGGCTGCGTTAGAGGGGGGGATTTTGGGAACCCAGGAAGCCCCTGGGAGACGCCTGGGCCACTTTGCTCTGCTTGTGGGCAGGTGCTTTGGCAGATCTGCCTTTGGAAAAGGGTAGATCGAGAGCAGCTGAAAACGTGGTCCTAGTACGAATCTAGCCCGACCAGCCTCAGACCGGAAGTCAACTCGGCAAACTGCCTCAGGGCAAATACAAATTGTTGCAGTTTTCTCTGGTTTTGACCAATATACCAACTTTAAATCATGAGCAAGAAGCAGAAGAGAGCTCTCACCATAGAAAGCTTTTACGGAGAAAAAATAGAACAGTCCCCAGATCCTGACATTATGAAAGCAATCCCAGATGAAGCCACAAAGGCAGAGTTAAGCTGCTCTCCCTTTCAGAAGGCTTACCTGGATGATTGCATTAAGAATCTCAAATGAGAGCTAGAAGAAGAATGGGGAAATAAATTGAGATCAGGGCAACAGAAATATCAAAAACTGGAAAATAGGACTGGTGAATTGGAAAAAGAAAACAGTTCACTGAAAAACAAAATTGGTGAATTGGAAAAAATCACCAATTCACTGGAAAATAAAAATGGTGAACTGAAAATCAAAATTGGTGAATTGGAAAAAGACAACAATTCACTGAAAAACAAAATTGGTGAATTGGAAAAAGACAACAATTCACTGAAAAATAAA
>JAJPUD010013454.1:0-44327 GCA_023553655.1 Myrmecobius fasciatus
AAAAGGCAGATCTGCCAGAGCACCTGCCTGCAATCAGGGCAGAGTGTCCCAAGTGCCTCGGAAACTCTCACCAGCTATTTTGAGTTTCTGCCACGCTGAGCCCTGCCCAGTTTCCTATCTCTCCTGGATGCAGGGCAAACTGCTCACGCCCACTGCTCGCCCCCTCTGTCCAACTGAAATAGACCTTTATGGAATTCTTCAAAGGTAGCTTCAGCAAGCAGAATTTCTTAGTCCAAATATTTCTGGGTTCGTTGACTTGAAGATCGGTTCAGAGGCTCATTTTACTGTTGACTTGAGACAAGGTCAGAGGAGGACACAGAGAGTTGCTCTCTCCGCCATCTTGGCTCCCTTGCTGATCCCAATATTGCTTTTCTAACAGGAATTTCTGAATCTGTGAGTATTTGAAAAACTATACTTTTAAATATCTAGTTCTATGGCTGGATGTCTTTTCTGAACCTGTCTGACCCCATAAATATACAACTAAACCATGGAAATATGTCTCCTTTCTCCAAAAGACTAACTTAAAATAATCAAACTTCTAGCCTCTCAACATTTATTGAATAGACAGCAAATAAAGAAACATGCTATATGAGATGTGTCTCCTTTTCAGCTAAGACAATATTATCCTATTTGTGGAGTATTGCTCATAACCTTTTTTTGGGGGGGGGATATGCATTCCTGAGATCCTCAAGTAACTCCTAAGGACCCTTTCTCAAAATAATTTTATTTAAATACACATAACAAAATACATAGTATTACAAAGGAAACAATGGTGAATTCTAACTTCACAAAACTACCTTAAATTTCTTCATGGATACCTGGAGGGACTAGGTATTAGGGTGTAGGGGCACCTTTGATATAGAGACATTATAGAGACATTAACTGACATCAAAGGCTACATAGGTAGTTAATGAACTTGAATACAATTACTGTTTTTTTTTAATTTTCTCACTGTAAAATAATTCTACTCAACCATATTCCTTCTCTTACCCATGGCAAGGATTAGTTGCAAAGTGAGATACTTTTCCACCTGTTCTGAATACCCTACACTATATCTCATAGACTGTAATGTAGAAATCTATTCAGAGGTAGTTCGATGATAACTGGATTTTTCTGAGAGTTGACCAATTTAGACTCAGGTTACCAGGTAGAAGGGGTCCTGACCCAGGCTCTCATGGACACAGTCTTCTCCACACCTGGAGGGAGCAAGTGAGTCTTGCTCTGTTCGGTGTCAAGGGGCCAGAAGGAGTCCAGACCCAGCCAGAGCCCTTCTTTCCCTCCCCAGTTAGAGATGCTATGTAATTTATTCAGTGTGGACCCAGGATTCCTAATTGGACAGGTGTGTGGGAAAACTCCGGCTGTGCACACAGCATGGCCTACCATCGAACTTTTCATTCGACATTCTTTCAGCACATTCTGTCAGGCTAACCTTAAACTCTGTCAGGTCACACACAGGCAAGCGGTGAGGCTGGCCAAAAATGAGAGGAACAGTGAAGTTGTGAAAAATCAAATACGAACCTACGGGGGCATTTTTTTCCCTTTTCTCAAGTTTGCAAAGGCCAAAAATAAAATGTCTATATAAAATAGCACCCTCCTCTTTTCTTTCTTTATGTCTACAAGTATCTTTTCCCCATAAGCCTAGATTCCTACTTTCTTTCAAAGCATGATTCAGGTGCCACCTCCTACCTTATGCCTTTTTTTTAGATCCTTCAGTTATTAGTACTCTCTCCATTTTTATATTATTTTGTATTACATGGTATACATTGTGTATTTACTTATTTGTGTACTTTGTTGTATACCCTCAGCAGCAGAATGGAAGCTCTTTGACAGTCAGAACTGTTTCATTTTTATCTTTGTATCCTCAGTACGTAGCACAATGTCTTGAACAGAATTTGCCTAATTTATTGTCTTTTTTTTTTCAATTGTGTTCTACCCATTTGAGGTTTTCTTGGCAAAGACACTGGAGCAGTTTACTATTTCTTTCTCCAGCTTGTTTTACAAATGAGGAAACTAAATGAAAACAGGGTAGAGTTACTTACCCAGGCTCATATAGCTAGTATGTATCTGAGGTGAGCTTTAAACTCATGAAGATGGGTCTTTCTGATTACAAATACATTGCTCTATTCGCTGTGCCACAAAGCTGCCCTTCAGATACCTCTTCATTAGATTGAATTAAATCTGGTGCATCTGAAAGGTCAACATTTTACTTGCATTTATAAGAGCTGCCTCCCTTGGTTTCCAAACCTGAATCCTGGGATGATATCACCATTGTCACAAAAGGGAACCGAGGGTATGGAAGTTGTACCTTCCTGAAAACTGATAGACTTAAACTTCTATTTGCAAAGGGCATCATTCAATTGTTCTGTAGTTTTGCTTTTTGTTTTTGTTTTTGCTCCTTCCTTATTCTCTAATGAGATGGTGGGATAGAGCTAAAAAGATTCTCCAGTCACAAGAGAATGAAAGCCCTGCTACTTGCTAGCAGGATGAATTTTGGCAGCCCATTTATCTCTGAGCTACACTTGCCTCATCTATAAGATATTTGAATCACACAAAATTGTAAGGACAAAACAAGCTAATGTACAGAAGAACATACTGTGTTCCTAAATCACTCAGTAAATCTAGAGTTGTATTATATTTATTTTAATATAATTTTTGTAGAATTGTAATATTCTGTTTTATCCTATAAATCTAGATTCCCTCATCCTTTAGGAGTCCTCCAGCATGGTATGCTTGGGTACAAATAGGCTTTTTTTTCCTGTTCTCTTTTCAACTCGCTAATGTTCTTTTTACATTTCCATACCTCAGTTTCCCCATTCAGAAAATAGGAAGAGGGGATATTTGTACTTTTCTAATGGGTTTTGACAGGACAGTGAGATGCGATATCTCCCAATTGTTATTTTTGATACTGTTTTGAAAGGCACCAATGGCTGTCCAGACCGGGCTCTTGGCCAATATTAAGCTGTACCACCTTTTTTCTCTGAACAGTTAAACAGCTGCCATTCATCACTCCCCAGAAATAATTTCTCCAGCCCTGTGTGTTATGTGTGCAGATTAGTCAGATGCTTCCCAGGTAATTAAAACAATCAAATGCTCTTGAGCTTAACAGGCCCTGGAGAAGCATTGGAACACCTCCCAAGCCAGCCCAGGCAACAGGTCAGCCCCAAGCCCAGATGTTCGTCACAGTGCCTGCTCTGCTGACTCACCCCATTTAGCTCACGCAAGACAGCTGCTCTAAGAATAATGAAGAGTTGGTGCCCACGGGGGAGCTCCCATCCTCCAGCTTCCTGCCAGAACTTCCAGCTGCAAGGAGGTGCTTATGGCAGTATTCCAGGCCATCTTCCTCTCCCCATGTGGTTCACCTGCTGGGAAAAGGAGTTAGACCCAGCCAGAAGCCCTCCTCTCTACTCTGGTCAGAACCAATCAGTCTATGTGTCTTGGGACTTTGGACCTGTCCCACTTGCTGAGTTCTGCCAGTTCTCTGCACACATTCCGGCTGCAGGCACCCAAGGCACATCTCAAGTTAACCTTCCATCCCAGGAACAACTCATCTCCCATAACACATGCCATCTGTATACCTCAATTTGGCAACGGATTAAGCCTAGATAGTTCCAAACTAACAAGCAGGTCATGTTCTAAAAGTTTACAGTAAAATTGATTGGTTGTGATTCAAAATGCATTTCCTCACAGGGCCAAAAAAATAATACAGACCAAAAAGAATACTTGATTTGGAGTCAGAGAGTCCAACTTCAAATCCCATCTCTTGATTCCCACTGCCTATGGGATCTAGGATAATCTGGTCCTCGGTTTCCTAATGGCAAAAGGAAAAGGTTAAATTTATTTGGCTTCTAGCTTCCCTTCCATTTCTAGATTCATTATTCTATGATTCATAAAACAAATCTTATACCCAAACCCTATCTTCATACACCATGTTACGAGAGTAACCCCTTAATTTTTAAAGGCCATTATAGTAGATCATGTGTAAATTCTCCTCAAGTTTCAAAGGCTTGGAATATGAGCCTGGTGACAAATTTTCAGTTACACAAGGACCATAGTGACTAAATTTGGAGAGGCATATATCAAAACTATGTTGTTCACTGAGTGATTATTTACTTTTACCCATTTACAAACCTAGCATTGTAAAGTAGATTCTAGCTTCTTAAACTGTCGTGTAAGATCTCATTTGAGTCTCATTATTGAATTTACAAATCATGAAATTATGATTTATTATCAATAAATATTTGATTTGTCTACCTATTTTATATACTTATATACTTAGAGTCATGTAAAATTTTTTTCTGGTGAAAAGGATTCACAAGAGAAAAAAGTTTAAGAAGCCCTGATCTGGAAAGAGATATAGATGATCTACTTGGGTGATTATTATGTACCAGGAACTGGGATAAGCACTGGAGATACAGATATAAGCAAATTGGACAATACTCATTCTCAAGGAGCTTACATTCTAAAAGGGGAAACCAATAAATTAAGGAGAATTAGTAATCATGGAGCAGAGGGGAGAAGGGTATACTCAATTTTGGGTGAGGCTTGATAGTAATGTGGTGGAGAAACATAGATTATCAATTTGTGTTGGGAGTGAAGTGAGCATGGCTAAGGAACCTCAAGAAATGATAATACAATCAGAAGAGTGGACCAAAGAGTATGGATAATTAAAAAAGTAAGAAGTCTATTACTGAGTGGGTAGAGAAATTAAGACTTTGACTTGATTCTGAATGAGAGTGTATTTGGGTTTTATAACAATTGGTTTTCAAAGTGATTTTACACACTTTCACTTCATTTGAATCCTACCATAATCTTCTCAGGTTAGGGTTTATTATACCCAGCTTGCAGATGAAAACAGGAGTCTTTCCAGAAAGTAGGTGACAAGTTTAAGGTCACACTAGAGAGTCAATGATGGAAGTGAGGTCTTCTGACTCTTAACCGAGTGCTCTTTGCAATACACCACAGCACAGTGGATGATAGCATCTACTGTTTTTTGTTTGTTTGTTTTTTAGCATTTATCTTGAATTTTAGTGCTTGAAAAAAAGTGGGCTTAATTAGAGAAGATGAGCATGTAGGAGAGAACATTTGTGATATTTCTGAAGTGGTCTAGTGGACACATTAAAGGGTTTTACAGGTAGATGGCACTGGTTCTTTATTATGTCTTAGTATCATGTCTAATTTCAAATCAAAAGACTTCTTTTCATTAGTGTATCAATGGAACTACTCATATTTATCAGGCACAATTAGAGCCATCTTTTGGCTCACAAATAGAACAAAGAAGAAGAGGAATAGAGAATAAAGAGAAAATACTAGCTATGCAAGATCCTAAGGCAAGGGGAAAGGGTTTGAAGAGAGATGTATCCAAGGGAAGAAAAATCATTATATGTTAGTGTTTGAGAAAACCTTAGGAATAATATCATTCAATCCCATACTTTAAGAATTGAGGGAACTTAATGGGGCCCATAGAAGTTAAATTAAATGACTTTCCCAATATCATTCAGTTTGTTAATAGCTACATTGAAACTAGATATTTTGATGTCTACTTTAGTGTTCTCTCCACCTGAGTTAGAATCAATTAAGTTATGAGCAATGAACAAGAACAAGATGGCAGAGCACAGAAAATGTAAAGATATAAATAGGGAAGGAAAAAAAAATCTGGTAGGTAAGAGATAGTATTTTAGATACTTCCTTCTGTTAAATACTAGGTGATATCATTGACCCCTAGACAATTTGGTAGATTTACCATAATTCTCATGTGGATGAAAGAAAGGAGTATTGTGATTGGCAATATGAATGCATGGGACTTTTACAAGTTCTACACTTTTACTATAGGTGTTTCTAAAAGAAAGAATACCTACCTATCTTGGCTTGCATTATTATCTTCTTTTGATTTTCTTTTTCACATATTTTTTTTCCAAACAAATCATGAGTGTGAATTTTTATGGGGTACTGCAAGTTGACATATAAGTATTTGAAATTAAGAATGTCTAGTTATTACAATACTGAGTTAAAGTTGTGCTTTATGCTTTTGAAACAATCAGAAATTTGATTTAGCAAGTTGGATTACGGGAGAATGGATGAGAGCAAGAAAGTGAAAGAATTCACAACTGTGTATGAAAAATTGCCACAGCAAATGGAAGTTGCCTGAGAAAACAAGGGTGTTGCTAAGTAAGAGACCCTGGATTTAAGTCCCACTTCTGTATACCTATTCCCTACATGATCTTATGCAAGTAGCATTATCACTCTAACTCTCAATTTTCTTTTCTGGAAAATGAGGGCTTCATATTATATGATCTCTAAGTATTCTTCTATTTCTAAATTATATGCTTATAAGTCTGCTCTAAAAGTTGGTATGTTCCATCGATCATATATGTTCTACAGAAGTAAGCACTTTATACATTTCATATACTGGTATTTTTCTTTTTAAAAAGCACAACCAAAGAGAGAACATTTCAAAATAGACTTACTGATGAACATGTGTAGATATCCAATACCCTGAGCTTTATTAGATAGTAAAATTAACTGGAGAAGATCCAGTGGAGAGGAAAGAAAAAAGAAATTAGCAAGAAAAGAAAATTGATTTTACTTTCAAATCAGAAGAAACATATGGAAGAGTACAAGGATTTGAATTCTGAAGTAATTAGGAGGGGGATAATTTTGATGTTGATACTGAAAATTGGTAAGTGTCTGAGTATCACAAGATTCACTCCCTTCCCTTCCAGAGTCATGATAATATTCTCAGTTCCCATGAACTCCATCTCTAATCATGCAACTCTCTACTTCACATCTAATTTAAACTTTCTTTGGTCATAAATTTAAATTCATGAATTTGGAGAGGAGCTTTGGTTACCTTAATCTAGGAGCTAATGTTCCTATCTAAACATCTGAAAAAAAATAAACTTACATTCAATAAGATGTACAGGTACTGAGGCCTATCATACCCACCCAAGTATTACCCAGGGATATTTATTTGAGGTCTAATCTTGGAGAATCCTGGAGTCATAGCATTTACAGCCAGCCAAACTCTATACAATAGGATTCAGTGAAGTAAATTGTCCAAAGTCACCCTCTTAGTAAAAGGCAGAACGTACAAGATAGACATGATAGCTTTGTCACCATTGATACTGTCAAACCCATGTAGAACACTGAATTCATTTATGTGGCCCCAATTTTATAAAGGCAAAAAATAACTTTCTTCTAAAAAACTGAAGGACAGCCAAGGTGGAATGACCAGGATGATTAGGATATGTAAAAACTATTTCATATTAGTAGAAGAAAATGAAGATGCTTTGCCTGGAGAAGATTTTGAGGCAACAGAAAAACCATTTCAAAGAAATTGAAAAAGCAGAAGAGGGATTAGATTAATTTTATGCAATAATAGCTTATATTTATATACCACTTTGAGGCTTGCAGAGGATTTTTATATACTATTTTTTAATCTTTAAAACAACAACATGAAGAAAGTGCTATTATTATTCCATTTAACTTATACAAAAACTGACATTCTTAGAAGTTAAATGATTTGTCTGGGGTCCTGCTGCTAACAAATGTCTACTGCAGGATTTGGATCCAGGCCTTCTTTACTTCAGAACATTTTGACATCTACTATGCTAGAGTTCCAGAGGGCAGCTATGTGGCCCAGTAAATAAAGTGCTGGGCCTGAAGTCAGGAAGACTCATTTTCATGAATTCAAATTGGCCTCAGATATTTACTAGCTGTGTGATCCTCAGCAAGTCACTTAACCCTATTTGCATTAATTCCTCATCTGTAAAATTAGTTGGAAAAGGAAATGGCAAATCATTCTAGCATCTTTGCCAAGAAAACCCCAAATGGGGTTACAAAGAGTTGTATGTGACTGAAATGACTCAACAACAAAGTTCTAGATGGTAGATTGAGGAGCAGTATGTGTTCAAGGAGGCGGATTTGTGGTTTACCATGAGCAATAAATATATAACAATAGGTGTATGATAATGGAAAAGAATGTCATAATATAATGAGTTCCCCATTTCTGGATACATACAAGCAGAGGCCAGAAAATGACTGCAAGGGTATTTAGAGATTAATACATCATTCTATTGAATGGTCTAGGTGACTGCCAAGGTCCCCTTTAACTCTCAGCTTCCAGTTTTATATACGAGTTCAATTCATTTTTCTTATTCTACCTTTATTCAACCCAAGAACATAGTATACTAACTTTCAAGGATAAGGGGTGGATCACTTGTCATACAGGAAATAATTTTAAATTATAGTAACCTGCCAGTGCAATTGATAATAAAGAGATTCTAAAGATGCAATAACATGTGATTTACTTATTCTTTACTCATCCTATATATTTTATTTATGTGTGTATGTATTTATGCATGTATATTTGTATAGAAATATATTAGAGGCAGCTAGGTAACTCAGTGGATAAAGTAGTAGACCTGAGGTCAGAAAGTCCTAATTTTTAAAAATTTAAATTTTTAAATTTTTTTTTAGTTTAAATTTAGTTCTTGAATAGGAAGTCCTAATTTTTTAATTTGTCTAAGGTCTTAGATATTCATTAATTGAATGAACCTGGGCAAGTCACATATTCCTGTATTTTTCTCTATTTTCTCTTTATAATTGAACTAGAGAAGGAAATATGTTTGCCAAGAAAGCCTCATACAGGATCTCAAAGAATTAGACTGAACAACAAATAAAAAACATATAAATGCATGTGTGTGGATATGTGTTCATACATCTATGTTTGTAAGATATAAGGTTAACTGGTAGGGAAAAATTGTGATCTAGCACAAGCTGACCCGCTGGGGAAATGAAACAAGGCAGGAATGAAAGATAATTTATAATTCCTTTTGTTGCTATTCAGTTGTTTTCATTTGTGTATGACATTTTATGATCCCATTTGGGGTTTTCTTGGCAAAGACACTGGAGTGATTTGCTATTTCCTTCTGCCGTTCATTTTACAGATGAGGAAACTGAGGCAAACAGGGTGAAATGGGTCATATCAATAGGGCAGAACTCTATTAAAATACTAATTAGCTTTAATCAGTACTATGGAAAAAGAGCTGCCACATGAGAACAGAATAAAGAAAATACATGAATATCTTTGGCATAATCTTTAGAGGAGAAATTTTCACAACCAAATGTTGCTAGAGAGTTTATCCAAGTAAATGTAATAGACTTGGTCTTGGGAGACTTTAGTCCTGTCCCCACATTGATCATTGTCTCTTCTCACTGTGAGCAGAATCATATCCATCCACTCACCTTCTGGTTGGTCCCAAAAGGGAAATGGCAGAAGTTATATTAGAGTTGTAAGATCTATATGTTACATTTCAAATAAAGTGTCTCAAACATTTAAGAAAACCTTATTTATTTTTCATGAAACAGTCATTTATAATAATAGAATCTCCAAGTTGAAATGGACCTCAGAGGCTTTTTATTCCAATTCACACCCAAATAGAAATTTCCTTTCAAATATTTTGTTTATTTTATTATTCAACATACAGGCCTGAGCAACACAATGTGTTAAAATGTGTGTTTTCTGCTTTAAATAACATAGGAGCTTAGAAAAATTATTTTCAATAACTATTTCTCATTAATTACCAATAACAATATTATCAGTAGCCATCTTACTCAATCAGGACTGTTCATTGAAATACATTTGTTCTTTAAAAAAAAAAAGATGATGCAGTATATTTGCTCTATTTCTTTTTGGCAATATGCTTCAGTGTCTGAGTTTTAATTCACAGTAACACCACTGCACAGTAATAAATTATATTGAAATAAATGTTGTGTATCATAGAAGAGATATGCTTTATTGTTTTATTTTATTTTTTTAGTACTCTATTCCTCTCACAAACTCCCCTTGAGCAAATTAAAACAAAACTAAACCAAAAAACCCCTGAAAAATAAAACCTTCAATGCATAGCTACACAGTCCAGCAAAACAAACTCCCACTTTGACCATGTCTGAAATGCATTTTGAATTCATCACCTCTCTTTCATTATGTAAGTAGAATGTTTCATCTTCATTGTTTTGGATTTATAATTTATCATGCAATTGATAAGAATTCTATATTTCTCAGAGTTGTTTTTCTCTCTAATATTACCATTGTATACATTGTTTTCCCAGTAGTTTGCTTTGCATCAGTTCCTCTGAAATTGTCCATTTCACAAACTTTAGATCATATCTATCAATTTCATAATCAACCGTTTCTTAAATACTTCCACTGATGAGCCACTCATATCCTTCCAAGGTAGCCCATTTCACTTTTGGACAATGATGACACCTAGACCATGGAATAATAGATAGGGAAATGCACTTGGAGTTGCACAGCCCCTACAACAGACTTTTACCATCTGGTGATCCTGAGTAAGTCCCTTAACTTTTCTGTGCCTCAGTTTACAAATAGATCTTTCATTAGTAAGTCTATTATTCTAATAGTCTATTTTTGAAGACTTTTCTTTGGTTAAGAGGTAGACTAACAAAGAAAAGAGAGCTGTCCTTGAAGGAAAGAGAAACCTCGTTCAAGTCCTGCCTTTGAAATATACCATCTGTGAGCCTCTGGACAAATTATTTAGTATATCTACATCCTAAAAATAATTCTTTAAGACTCTTAAGTTGCAGAGAATCTCTAGACCTGTTTTGGTAGAGTATGCTAATAAAATTACAAGTGAAGTCTTCATTCTTTTCCTTAAGCCATCATTTACTCTCTCTGAACCTCATTTTTGTCATTTGTAAAATGGGGAGAATAAAGTGTTTTTATGCAAATTCAACAATAATATGAGGAATATAATATATATATATATGATATACATATGTATAATATGATATCATGGTTTGTTATACAGGTTCAGTGATATATGTATAAAGCACTTTGCAGTCCTGAAAATACTAGAGATTGTGAGCTTTTAGTAAAACATATCTTCTCTTCAATTTCTACCTGTTCCTCCTAGCTCTTTCTTCTGGGGATAAGGATAAAAAAAATTAATCCATTTTTCTACATGACAATCCATCAAATACTTGAAGATAGATATGTGCCCTGCAAGTCTTCCAGACTAGATATTCATAATGCCTTCATCCACTCTTTTTATGGCATGATCTGAAGCCTCTTCTAAATCCTGGTCATCTTCCTCTAGGCATTTTGTGATTATGTTCCCTAAAGTTGGGCATCCGGAGCTAAACACAACTTCCCAGACATAATCTGACCAATGCAGGGTGCTGCTTTACTCTTCCTTCTCTCATTTTGGATCTTAAGATTGTGTTACTGCAAATGAAGAACATATAAGCCTTTGGGGCTTTTATATTACATTGCTGACTGGTGTTCAATCTGTCATTCACTGAAATCTCCAAGTGTTACTATTGTTGGTTTAATATACACTTCTCTAAGGATGTTGTTCTTATTCAGTGTTTTATTTTTTGGACCTGGGGTAGGACTTGACATTAACATTTCTCTGTCATATTCATTTAATCTGTAAAACGGGAATGATAAAACATACCTTCCAGAGACCTTATAAAGATACAATGATATTATATTTTAAGGTACTTAGGGCAGTGTTTGGTACATAGTAGGAACTATGTAAATGCTGGTTGTTGTTGTTGTTGTTTTTATTTTATTAGATTCAGTCAATCATTCTAGTCCATTAATTTCATCATCCAATGTATTAGCTATGCTTTTTGGCCTCATGAATCTCATGAAGTAGTAGCATTATTCCAATTCACATTGCATACTTCCTTTGGCCTGGAACCAATTACCATACTTTATGTAATTATAGCTTCAAATAGTGTAAATTCTAATACATACTACCACTTCATTATTCACGCTAATTGGGACCTAGCTATAATTTGCAAATCTGGTAAACGTGCATTTTATAGCTTCCTCCAAGTTTCTGGTAACAGCTTTGAACAAAATGTGGCCAAATACAATCTTGGTGTAATCTACTCAAGATGTAGTACTCTAGAAAAAGTCCTGTCTTTAAAAATATGGTACATAAGTTCAAATGCTGTTTCCATCCTATATTATTGGAGAAATCTTGGACAAATTTAATTTCTATGAGCTTCAGTTTCTCTATGTTAAAATGAAATAATTAGAGTAGATGGCCACTAAGATCTATTCTGGCTATTCATCTGTGATCCTGGGATCTCCCCATAAGATAGCATCAACCAATTAATTAATTTTCTTTGATATGAGTTGTTAAGCCAATTCTAATTCAACCTAAAATATCATATCATTTAGTTCATATTTTCCTTCCATATTTCCATCAGGTTAGCAGGAGATATATTATCAAATGACCCCCGAAAGGTTTTAATTAAATTCAAGAAAAGTTTATTAAATACCTAGTATGTGTGATGCACTGTTATAGGTACTGGCATAAAAAATGCAAAACAGTCTTAGCCCTCATAAAGAACATTTATTGACTTTACATGTGAGGAAATTACCTCTGCTAATGAAAGTCACAATCTTCTCTGCAAGTTACCATCTTAGGAGTGCAGCGATATCTTGGATCCATCTTAAGTTTATAATGTGAGTCTTTTCAACTTGGATATTGACAAATGCTAGAAAACAGGATTTCATTTTCTGTTTTGTTGATTGACTAGACTTAAGGAAGTGATGGAGAAAATATCAATAATGTAGATTAAAGTATAAACATGTGTCAAATGTACATTTTTCCTCAGGAGGATTGGTTACTAAACATTTACCCGTATCTTCTTGTAGGGAGATGGCTAGGGCACTCAGAACTTAATTTGTCGAGGGTCCCATAGCCAGTATATGTCAGAGATAACACCTGAACTCATATTTTCTTGGCTTCAGAGATGCCTCTCTCATCACTAGGCAACAATAAATATATGGGCTATATCCAAAAGAAATATAAAGTAAATTTGAGAGGGTGGGTCCTTGCAGCTGAGAGGATCAGGAAAGCCTTCATGTAGTAGATGGAGTTTGAGTGGACCTTGGAGAAAACAAAGGATTCTGAGAGGGAGAAAGTAATGGAGATAGTTAATGCAAAGGCCCAGAGAAAGAAGTGTTGTGTATGAAGAATGAGACAAGGGAACAACTAGTAGGCTCAAATAGTCCATCTACCTGTCTCGTTGCCCCATCAAAATAGAAAATGAGATTAGTCAGGCATGACCCATTCTTGATAAATCCATGCTGGCTCTCAGTGCTGTCCATTTCCATTTCTAAGTGCCCACAAACCATCCCTTTAATAAAATGCATTGGATTCTGCCAGAAGAAAAATGATCTTCTAATTAAAATGTATTACTGGAACATGAGCCTTTAGAGTAAAGAAATTAAAGTCTTGGCATGGCACATCTGAAAAATTGCCAACCCTTCTCTGGAGACAGAAAGACCTTTCATGGACTTAAAAATATATTAAATTACTTTCTTTTCACTCTATCACCCTTTGACCTCTTCTGCTCCAGGTTGAATCAATTTATTTTCTCAACAGATGTTTATTGGTGACCTAGTGGGTACATAACACTGTACAAGGTGAGATAGAAGACATTAATTCATCCATTGATTGTTTAATTGATGATTTACCAAAGTAATATTTAAAAATCATTAAGTGGATGCTGTGAGCTATATATTATACTATATTCTGCTGGAGATAGGAAAATAAATAAGATGAAATCTTTCCTCCCTAGATGCTCACTATCTTGATAGAAGACATACAATATATATATATACTACATATATAAAAATTTAGCAATATTATGTGATATATTGATGCCCATTAAGCACTTTTCCTATAGACCTCATTTTCTTTTCTTTAATCAGATTAATTTCTTAGCTTTCTTTAAAATCCCTCTAAGTTTTTTGTTTTGTTTTTAATTTCCTTCCCTCATTTTTTTTGGTAATTTAACTCAAAACTGAGTGTATTTAACCTAAGGAATATAGAATATGATGGGGAAATTTTTCTCATTTTTTAACTTCCTTTTGTTGATTAATGGTTTTTTTTTGATGAAGTCTGAAAACAGCAACAACAACTTAAGCATTACATGTATAAAGAAGATATGGTTCTGAATGAGAATAATTGGAGTGGGAAAATATTGAGTGGGAAAAGGCATCCATTCTCTCCAACTTCACCCTTAATTTTTTTCCTCCTCTTTACTCCATTGGTTTTATATGCATTAAAATGAAATTAGTAGAATGAATGCATTTGACATTCATTGCAGGTATCAATCTGGTAGAAAGGGAAGGCAGAAAATATCAGGTTTACCTTCTCTGCTACAATACTATATTTTCCACATCACCCCTTTCCTTCTCTAGTCTGGCTCCTGTGTTCCTCAAATGTTTATTCACACAATTATACATTAGAAAATGTATGTTTGGTTCATGGGTTATTACAGCAAAGTACTACCTTCATGTGACTTTAGGGAAATCACTTAAATTCTATGAGCCTCAGTTTTTTTTTTCAACTGTAAAATGTCTCTAGTACAACTAGACTAACCAATCTTGAAGATCCATTCCTTCCTTAAATGATGACAGCTACAACTTCAGATAGTATCGTATTAGTGGTATGGATATGTACCGTATTATTGGTATTTGATACTAAATGGATTTCAGGAAATAGTGGGGTGGTAGAGACCATTTTAGGCTGATGTGATATATGAAGACTCATGGAGAAAGTGGTTTAGGAATCAGTCTATGAAACAAAGGATATGATTTTAATGGGAAAGGATCTGAAAAGAGAGTTCTTTCCAAATAGAAGGAACAATAAGAGCTAAGTTATAAATGAGAAAACATACATGGCAAGTTTGAGGAATGTCAAATGGATAGATGTCTGCACCATGGGCTTCACAAACAAAATTGATGAGAAATGAGGCTAGAAGAGTAGATTAGTACTCAAGTATAGATGGCTTTGAATACATGGTTAAAGAATTAGGACTTTTTTGCAGGCTATCTTTTAAGTAGTAAATAATAAGATGGTGCTTTGAGAAGATTGATGGGGTGTTGGAAAATAGTATGGATGAGATAGGGATAAATTATTACAGCAATACAGAGGTAAGATTATTTGGGCCTGAGCAAGAGTGATGGCAGTCAATACAGAAATCAAGGGAAAGACATGGAGATAGAGAATAAAACTTAATAAAGTTTATAAACTAGTTGAAAAAAAAAAGATGGAAAAAGAACGAAGTGAATCAGTCAGTAAACATTTATTAACCACCTACTACATGCCAGGCACTATGCTAAGAATTAGAGAACATGCCTAATACTTTGAATTAGTAAATTAGTCAGCTATATTTATTGCAGTTGAAAAAAGAACTAAAATTGGAGTCAGGACAAATTAAGTGCAAAACTTCTCTCATACACTTATTAACTGTGAAATACTAGGCAAGCAATTTAACTTCTTTTAGCCTCAGTTTCCTCACCCATAAAATGAAGATAATAGCACCATCTGTCATTGTCATGAGGAAAAAATGAGATAAAACACGTATAATCTTTTGCAAACTTTAAAACGTGATATAAATGTTAACTATTATTATTCAGAGGATTTACCATTCGGGTAAATTGAGACATCTCAATGACTTGCTTAGTGAGGGAATCAGGGTGCTATGTAAAAAGAAGATTATTAATTTGATAAATTCAGTTTAAGCCTTTTAATTGGAGACCAAGAATACATAGGTCCACAGGAAAAATGTCCATCACATAGGAAGTACAAAACGTGAAGCTGAAGTTTGGAAAAGTGATTGTTTGAAGATCTGTATTTGGGAATCATCCATAAAAGAAAGATAGGAGAAATTAATGGAGCAGCTAAGAGATTTCCATAGAACAAATTGCAGAAAGAGAATAGCAAAGAAAATAAGAGAAAACTTTGGGGGATGCCCACATTTAGCAAGAGAAAGGGTGCAAGATGAAGAAGAGAGAAAAGTGATCAGAGAAGTAGAAATCCACAATGATGCAGTATCATAGAAATCTATATGCCATATCAAAACCAGAACTTCAAGCAAAACTGATGGATTAAAAAAATCTAAACTGCCATGACATAGATCATAGATTTAGAGATAGAAGAGCAAAGAAGCCATCAAATTCAACCTTCTTATTTTATAGATGAAGAAATTGAGGAAGACAGAGACTGTGGCTTGTGCATAGTCATGGAGTTTATGTATCCCAAGGCAGGATTTAAACTCAGGTCTGCTTGACTACAAATTCAGTGCTGTTGACTGCACCAAATAACTACCTCCTAAGAGGCTTCCTAGATTCCTATAAATAACATGTGGAACTCTAATTCTATATTTTCTATTGGCTTAATGAGTCTTGCTACCTGGATCTATGTTCACATTCAAGCAGTTTCTTTTAACTACCTGTGCTTCTTTACAGTGTCTTTCACATCTTTTTCTTGCTTTCACATTGATTGCCATCACTAAAGTTCAACACTTAAAATTATAGAAGCATTCTAAGACTACTTTTAACTGAGTATGGATTGTTCACCAAATTGACTAGGTTTACTAGATGTCCTTTCTCAGCACCAAGGATCTTTTCATATCATCTGCCATGGGAGTTTGCCTGGAGGGAGATTGTGATTTCTGAAACTATAAAGAGGAAGGACACAAGAAATGGAAGTAAGGAGAAGGAGGAAGGAAAAGAAGAAAAGAAGAAAGAAAGGAAGGAAGAGAGGGAGGGAAAGAAGGAAGGAGGAAAAAATGGAAGAAAGAGGACCATTTAAATGTTAATTCTGTTCTCCATAGAGGAAGCATGGAGTTGTGGAAAGTGTACTAGACTGAAGGTTAAAACATCTATATTTGCCATTTTAATAGATGTGTGATCTTGAACATATTATTTTACCATTTGGGGCCTTAGAGTCCTCATTTGTAAAATGATAGGGCTGAACTACATAAAATTTAATTTAAAATGCATTTCTTAAGTATCTCTCTGCAAGGAAATTTTGCCAGATTTGGGGATTACAGGTATGAAAATTAAATAGTGTTTCTCTCTAGAAGTTTACATCATACTGGATAATCTCTAAGTCTTTTTCTGGTATGGGTGATGATGATTGATTGATGATCATGATTATACTAAACATTTTACAATGATTATCTCATTTTTATCCTCACAATAGTCCTGAGAATTAAGTACTATTATCACCTCCAGCTTATAGATGATAAAAACTAAGGCAATTAGGGTAAGCAATTTTCTCAGGATCACAAAGTCACTAGGTTTCTGAACTAGATTTGAAATCAGGTTTTTCTTACACAGGTCTAATGGTTTACCCACTACACTACTTACTTGTACAAATATCCTGCTCTTTACTCAAGGTAAGTGGGAGACTTGTGCCTCATGAGTCACTGTTTTACCTGTAGATAAACCTATACATAGAGATGGACTATGTATGGTGTCACACCTTGACCCATCCAGTAAATACTCTATACATATTTCATCCTAGGTTTCTATAATAAAAGATATATGAAAGTAGTCTACAGGTTATTTCATTGTCTTATCATGACATCCATGGATGATTTATCCTAAAGGAAAGTCACCTTTTCTTCTGATACTACAATAGCAGAAACAAATACTAGTCAAATCTAGTGTTGGAGAGGACAAACTGAAGTCTGGTAATGAGAGCACCATATACAATTGAAACGTCTTCTTGCATTATTCTTTCTCAACTAGCCTTGGGCAGGTTAGTATTTTTGGGCAGCTAATAGGACTCCTTGGTTCTTAGCTTGAGGATTAAAGATGGATAGCTATGCATTAACATGCTATGGGTAATATTAAGTTCTCTATATTGCTACAAGCTGGGCATCTTCCCTCTCTGCTAACTGGATTGTGAAGAGCAAAACAGAATAGTCTTCAGTGGTATTACAATGCTCTGGGGTTCCAGGAAGAATTATGATCTGAGCACAGGAGGCTGGTGGAAGGGAAAGCATGGAAAACAGGCTTGGACGTCCATTTTCTCAAATGTTAAACCATGAAAAGGGACACACTTAATGGGCTGAGATTTTAAGATTCTTAGTCATTCCCTGTTGCTATGGTTTTGAAAGATCATTCATCGGAGGATCAGAAAGAACAGCTTAACCCACAGAACATCAGACCAAGTAACATCTAAGAGTACTGTGATTAACTGTTGCAGAAATGGGTCCCAATTCTCTCTCCCCTTGTTTGTCTTTACCCAGAAGTTGCCTTTTCCAGAATAGTTACCATGGGGGGGGGAGGCTTCCAGAATGTTCAAAATGACTTTGTCACTCACTATTGCAACCTTTACTAGTCTGTTATGTAATCCTGTAGTCATTTCCCGTGTTCTTCTCGAAATACATGCATTCCCAATCTTTCTAGGTATATTATCTCCCTCCCTCCCCTCCTCATTCCCACTTAACCACTTACCCAATAATCCCATATGTCTATGCATTGCTTGCATCATTTAAAATTGAAATTCTGAAGGAAAGAGGCCTCTCATGCTTTTGTATCCTCAGCACAGTATTAATATATAAAAGTATAAAATAATCCTAATTGTCAGTACATTACGTTTTTCCCACTTTTCATTCCTGAAAATAAAAATACTTTAGCAAATATAGTTCCTATCTCATAGATAAAACAATCACAAAGATGCATCTTTTCTCTGAATCAGTACAGATATTTTGAATTCCTGATTCTTCTATATGCACCCACAATATTTGTCCCACCTAATTTTAAAACACTCTTTAATAGAAGCTCCATACTCCATCCTAAGCTGTATCACTTCATCTTTATTCCCTCCTTTATGATTTTTTTTAAAATTTTCTATCTAGTCACTGATACTTCAATGTACTTGTAAAGCCAACATGCTTAGAATTTTAATGTTAGGGAAAACACTATTGCAGAAGTCAGTTGTTTCAGCTCTTAGGAACATCATGAATCCCATATCCCTAACAAATGGCCACCTAAATTCCATTTAAACACCTCTGGTGAAGGGAAGCTCCCTCGTCCATTGTATTTTGGAGTAGCTCTATTTCAAATCATTTTTTATTTTTAATAACAAATCTTTGGTTCTAGTTCTTCCCTCTGAGACCAAGCAGAACAAGTTTAATTCTTCTTCCCAAACTTATGGAAATAATGAATGAATTAATGAATAATGAAAAAAAAATGTTGTGTCCAGGTATTTTTCTAGATACTAGGGAAGCAAATAGAGAAACAAGACAGTTTTTGCTTTCAGGGATTTTATAACGGAAATATAGCATACAAGAAACAACTGTATAAAACAGTGGCTAGGGCTCTGGGCATGGATTTGGGAAAACCTGAGTTTAAATCCTGCCTTGTACACTCACTAGCTGGGTGATCCTGGAAAAATACTTAACTTCTATCTCAGTTTCCTCATATGTAACACAAGAATAATAAGAGCATTCATCAGGGGCTGTTGTAAGGATCAAACAAGATAATATTTGCCAAGAACTTTGCAATGTAAAGTGTGAAATATATATTATTGTCATTATTATTATTATTATTAATTACAATACATTATAAGTTGTCAGTATCCTTCTTAAAATAAAGTGCCTAGAACTGAACAAAATACTCCAGAAGCAGAATGATTTATAAGATTTCAGGAGCTTCCAAAAGTTATCAAAATGTGCATACCCTTTGACCCAGGAATGTTTCTACTGGGCCTATATCCCAAAGAGATATTAAAGGAGGGAAAGGGACCCACATGTGCAAGAATGTTCGTGGCAGCCCTTTTTGTAGTGGCAAGAAACTGGAAATTGAATGGATGCCCATCAATTGGAGAATGGCTGAATAAATTATGGTACATGAATGTTATGGAATATTATTGTTCCGTAAGAAACGACCAACAGGATGATTTCAGAGAGGCCTGGAGAGACTTGCATGAACTGATGCTGAGTGAAATCAGCAGAACCAGGAGATCATTATACACAGCAACAAGACTATATGACGATCAATTCTGATGGACATGGCTCTCTTCAACAATGATGTGAATCAAACCAGTTCCTATTGTTCAGTGATGAAGAAAGTCATATACATGCAAAGAGAGGCCTGAGGGAACTGAGTGTGAACCACAACACATCATTTTAATGCTTTCTGTGAATTTACATGCATTTTGTTTTCCTTCTTAGTTTGTCTTTTTCCCCTCTCTTTCTAAATCTGATGTTTCTTGCACAGGAAGACAACTGTATAGATATGTATACATATATTGGTTTTGTCATATAATTTAACATATTTAACATGTATTAGGTTACCTGTCATCTAGGGGTGGGGTTGAGGGGAAGGAAAGGAAAAGCTTGGAATTAAAAAAAAAGTTTTTCAAAGGTCAATGTAGAAAAATCACTCATATGTTTTGTAAATAAAAAGCTTTTAATAAAAAAAAGAAAAAAAAAAGATTTCAGGAGCTGGCATTCTCCCTTGACCTGGACATGATTTTTCTACAAGCATATAATCTGAAATTGTAGAAACTCTTTTGTCTGTCATATCATAACATTGATTTCTATTTGGACAAGGCTATCAGATCTAGAGTTGAGAAGACCTGAATTAAAAATTTGGTCTCAGACACTTATTAGCTGTTTGATCCTGGTCAAGTCATTTAATCTTTGTTTGCCTCAATTTCCTCAGCTGTAAAATAGGGATATCAATAGCAACCAATTCTCACAGCTGCTATGAGAATGAGATAATTGCAGAATGCTTTAGCAAAGTGTAGGCTCATAGTAAATGCTATATAAATGTTAATTATTATTATTAGATTTTTTTCCATACAACCTGCCAACATAAATGTAACTACCTATAGCATACATCTGATTTTTTCAAAAAATCTATGACTTTACACATAGTTTTACGTAACTTTTTCTTGTTAAATTTATTCTGTTATTTCAATCTTTCAGGAGCTTTCTGCATCCTTTGTCATTAATAATCCATCCAATTTTTACTTTATCTATAAATGCAATGACTACCTTCTGGGTTTTTACCCAACTCAATTCTATATCACTATTTCTGTGATTTGATTGGTACAAGAACATTTAGTGAAATAGACCTCACTCCCTCAAAGTCTGAATGGACAGTTTAAAACAAATATACAAAAAAGAAGAAAAAAAAGTACTTTTTAATCAACTGATTGCAAATCTTCCAGAGTGAGCCTCTCCAGACTTAGACTGATTCTTGATCAGCGGACATGCATTAGTTGCCGGATCTATGCTTGAATCCTTTGCTATATGGTAACAGCTAACAGTGTCTAGCCCAGTAGTAGTACCTGCTGTATAAAATAGATGCTTCATAAATGCAAGTTGGTTGTTGCTTTGTTTTGTTGGATTTTCAAAGTTTACAGTAGGTATCATAGCCCTAGGTCAACATCAAGCCACTGTGAAGCTGTAAATTATTCAAAAGAGAGATTATATAGAAGGGGAAAAACAATGTGCAAAAGAAAGAATTTCAGGGAATACCTATTTAAAAAAACAGGAGGAGGAAAGACATTGAAAGAAGGCCTTAGCATGGAAGGCTATGGATAAAAAAATAATAAATTAGAAAAAGATTGCAAAAAATGGATCAATATCTTGATACTATGTACTACTCTATGTGCTCAGTTCTATTAGGTACCAGGAATAAAGGTACAAAGTATTCCTTATTTAAAATGGGCTTACATTCTAAGTGACAGTCTCGTTACAATTACAATTTTCAAAAAGTTTTCCCAACGATTTTCTCATTTGTTCTTCCACAACACTGTGAGACTTAAAGTATGATCACCTTTAATAGAGCAGATAATGGAGTCTCCTAAAAGTTTAATAATTTATCCAAGAAGGTGTAGCTAAGCAGTATCAAAGCTGGAATAACTTTGTTTTTCCAATATCTGATCACCTCTTTTCCCATTATATAATTTATCCAAGGTTCAAGAAGGTCTTGAAATGATCAGCATTTTCTCTGGGGATGTGAAAACAGAGTTAGTTTTTTGTAGCATGGGGGCTAGGGCTGACAACCCTGCAAATGAGAGCCAGCAGGTCAGTAATGGCTTCAGAAGGGTATCAGGGGCATTGACTGTTCAGCTTCTACAGAGTAATCAAATCTTGTGTTAATGGCTGGGACGCTGCTGGAGATTGTAAACCCTTCTCTCTTGTGGAAACTTTCCCAGTGCTATTCCCAGCATCATTTTGCGATCAGGCTCACAATCCAATCTTGCCAGATCGGCCAGCCAGAGACCACAGCTGCATTTAAAGATAGACTGCTGTTTCCATTCCAAGGGGATATTTTTATTGTATTTTAATTCCTCAGACTCTCCCTAGGTCCCCTCAGACTATTTGGCAATACCTGCTGTGTCTCTTTTCACAGTGAGCCACAAATCAGAATACTTCCTCCCTTTATCTCCTTCCAACCACAAATCAGCAAATGAAGCACCAATTTCTGGAATCTGTTTGATCTCATCTACCTATTTTATTGGGTCTCTTCTGACTTTTTAATTATAGAACTCATAACCTTGGACTATAGCAGGGTGTAGCACTCCAAAAAGTAAGTCCCATAATTACTGTGCTAGACTTGGCATTGGGAAGATGGGGATTGAACTCCTTCAGGATACTTGCTACCTGTGTGACCCTGGGCAAGCTCAAGCAAGTTACTAAATTTTTTGATTTCAGTCACCTGATTTTTAAAATGAGAATACATTGATCCCTTCCATATTGCAATGGTTAGGAATATGGATTCCTGGTGATCTGGAAAATGTATGTAAAAGTTTTTGCCCCTGACTTTATACCAGAGAAGTCTGAATTATATAATTTATTTATTTTTTTAAATTAAAACTTTTTATTTGCAAAATGTATGTATGGGTAATTCTTCAACATTAATCCTTACAAAGCTTTCTGTTACAAATTTTTCCCCCTACTCCCCACCCCTCCCCAAGATGGCAGGAAATCCACTACATGTTAATTATGTTAAAATACTTAACAAATCGAATATATGTATACATGTTTCCACACTTATCATTATTGTGCAAGAAAAATCATATCTACAAGAAAAAAATCAGGGAAAGTAAACACAATGCTAGCAAACATCAATAGAGAGCATGAAAATGTTATGTTGTGGTCCACATTTCACATCCCTCTCTCAGGGTGTATATGGCTTTTTTCACTGAACAATTTGAACTGGTTTGAAACATTTCATTTTTGAAGAGAGCCATGTCCATCAGAATTGATCATCATATAATCTTGTTGTTGCCGTGTATAATGATCTCCTGGTTCTGCTCATTTTGCTCAGCATCAGTCCATGTAAGTCTCTCCAGGCCTCTCTGAAATCATCTTGCTGGTCTTTTCTCACAGAACAATAATATTCCATAACATACATATACCATAATTTGTTCAGCCATTCTGCAATTGATGGGCATCTATTCAGTTTCCAGTTTCTGGCCACTACAAAAAGGGCTGCCACAAATATTTTTGCACATGTGGGGCCCTTTCCTTCCTTTATGATCTGAATTATATTATTAAAAGATAAAATTTGTTGATATCATATGATACTATACAAATATTCTAGGCATTTCTGAGGTTCTAAACTTTTCCTTTGTTGTCTGCTGGCCTTCAAGTGTCATCTGCAGTTTCTGCCAAACTATACTCCAACTGCAATGGGACAAGTTACAATGGGGAAGGGTTTGCTGTAATAACAACATTCACCAGAGGAATGGGTTATGATGTCCAAATAAGAGTTCTTGTTTATAGTTTTGATCAGTTGTTTCAGTCACATCTGATTTTTCGTGACCCTATTTGGACTTTTCTTGATAAAAAGATTGAAGTGGTTTGCAATATCCTTCTCCAGCTTATTTAAAAAATATTAAATTCTTTAAGTATGTTATTTTGCTCCAGTTACAGGTAAAAAAAAACAAAACAAAACAATATTTAACATCCATTTTTCTACTTGAAATTCCAGGTTCTCTTCCTTCCCTCATTGAGAACACAAGAAATTTGATATAGATTATGCATGTGTAATCCATGCTGTTAAAAAAAAAAATCAGATACTCCCTCAAAACAAACAAATAAAAAAAAAACTCAAGAAAAATAAAGTTTAAAAAGTATGCTCCAATCTATATTCAGAAAACATCAATTCTTTCTCTGGCTATGGACAAAATTTTTCATCATAAATCTTTCAGAGTTTTCTTGGATCACTGTATTACTGAGAATAGCTAAGTCATTCACAGCTGATCATCTTACAATAGTGATGTAGGCACAATATATTTCACTTTGTATCACCTCATATAAGTCTTTCCAGATTTTTATGAGAACATCTTGCCCATAATTTCTTTTTTGAAATAGTATTTTATTTTTCCAAATACATATAAAGTTAATTGTCAACATTCATTTTTTGTAAGAATGCATTCCAATTTTTTTCCCTCCCCAAACCAGCAAACAATCTGATAAAGATTAAATATCTTCAATTCTTTAAACATATTATTTGTCATGTTGTGCAAGAAAAATCAGATCAAACTGAGGGGGGGATAAACATGAGAAAAACAAAAATGAAAATACTATCATTCAATCCACATTCAGTCTCCATAATTCTCTCTCTGTAAGCCAATGACATTTTCCATTCCAAGTCTATTATAATTGCCTTGATTCATCACATTGTTGAGAGGAGTCAAATTCATCACAGTTGATTATTACATACTCTTGTTTTTACTGTGTTCAATATTCTCTTGCTTCTGCTCACTTCACTCAGCATCAGTTCATGTACATCTTTCCAGGCTTTTTAAAATCAGCCAGCTTGTCATTTTTATAGAACAATAATATTCTATTACATTCATATATCATAATATATTCATCAATTCCTCAACTGATGGGCATTTATTCAATTTCTAATTCCTTGCCACTACAAAAAGGGTTCCTACAAACATTTTTGCACATGAGCTGCCAATCATTTCTTATAGCACTATGAAATTTCATCATAATCATATATCATAATTTTTTTTAGCCATTCTCCAATTGGTGAGCATTCCTTCAATTCTCAATTATTTTGCCAGGAAAAGAGATGCTATGAATATTTTTGTACACAAAGGTCCTTTTCCTTTTTATTTTTTCTCTCTCTTTGTAGATACAGACCCAGTAGCAGTATTACTAGGTCAAAGGGTTTTATGTCCTTTGGATACAGTTCCAAATTGCTCTAAAGAATGTTTGAATCAGTTCACAATTTCACCAACAGTGCATTATTGCCTCATTTTCCCCACTTTCTCTTCACCCATTGTCATTTTCATTTTCTGTCCTGTTATCCAATCTAATAGTTATAAAGTAGTATCATAGAATTATTTCATTTTGTATTTCTCCAAAGAAGAATAAGGTAGAGTATTTTTTCGTATAGTTTTAGAGAACTTTGATTACTACATCTGAAAACTGTTTATATTTTTTGATCATTTATCATTTGGGGGTGATTAGTGAATTCTTTCAATTTCTATTTTACTCTCTACATGTACACTGCAAAATCAGGGAAATTTTTCTTGACCATTTCTTGAAAGATGGTGTCTAGGCTATTTTTTTGATCCTAATTTTCAGGTAGTCTAATAATTTTCACATTATCTCTCCTAGATTTATTTTTCAGGTCAGTTGTTTTTCTAATGAGGTATTTCACAGTGTTCTCTTATTTTCATTCTTTTGATTTTATTTTATTGTGTCTTAATTTTTCATAAAGTCATTAATCTCCACTTGTTCAATTTTAATTTGTAAGGAATTATTTTCTTCAGTGAGCTTTCTATTCCTCCAATTAGTCAATTCTACATTTTTAAGAAGTTTTTTTTTTCCCCTTTGGAGAATTTTTGTGCCTTTTTTTCCATCTGGACAGTTCTGCTTTTAAAGGCATTCTTCTCCTCATTGGCTTTTTGTATCTCCTTCACTATTTGTTCTACTCTGCTTTTTGAAAGTGTTATTTCCTTCAGTATTGTTTTTGTGTGGGCATGTGTCTCCTTTATCAAGTTTTTGACTTTTCCCCATAATTTTCTTGCTTCACTCTACTTTCTCTTCTTCATTTTTCCTCTAGTCTCCTCCTTGATTTTCAAAAACTCTTCCATGGCCTGAGTCTAATCTATATTTTTCTTGTAGGTTTTAAATGTAGGAGTTTGGGCTTTGTTATCTTCTGAGTGTGTTAATTTTCCTTGTCATCAAAGTAATTTTCTATTGTCAGATTTTTTTTCCTGTTATTTGCTCATTTTCCCAGCCTATTAGTTGAATGTTAACTCTTTGTTAAAATACGGTTCTGGGTCCAAGGTGGAAGTTGTAAACTTCAGGGATGGTGCAGTTTTCAGAAATATTTCTAAGTACTTGTAAGTTTTCCATTCTTCCAAGGTGGCATGATACTATTCTTCTGGCTTGTGCTTTGTTCTGTGAATGACCACAAGCACTCTTTTCTTCCCTGGAACTATGAGGAGGTTCCTTGCTCCACTGTGGCTGCAAGCTCTGATGTTCTAATGCTCCTCCTTGCCGTGGAACAATTACATGGATCTGAGTGTAGCAAAAACATCCTGTAAAAGTCCTGCCTTAGTCCTAGCAAAAAGACTCTGGTCCTTCTGACCAGTCGTTTGACCCACTTATCATATATGTGAGTTGAGAGCTCCAGAAGCTGCTGCTGCTGCTGATTCAGTGGTCCCCAAGGTCTGCTTTAGTTTGCTGGGGCTGGGACCATACTGGCACAACCTGCTCTAGAGTGTTCCACTCTTACCCTGGTGCCCTAGACCTTTCCTGCTAACCTTTTAAGTAATCTGGGACTGGGAAATTGTTTCACTCTATCTTTTTACAGGTTCTGCCAATATAGAACTTGTTTAGTAATTATTTAAAGATATTTGGAGGGCTTTGGGGAAGAGATCAGGTGGATCCACCTCCCCTTCCAACTTATTTTACAGATAACTTAAGTAAACAGGGTTAAGTGACCTATTCAGGGTTATAGAACTAATAAATATTGGGGATCAAATTTCAATTCAGAACTTCTTGACTCTAGACTCAGTGTTCTATCCAATGTTTTTTTTAGCTGTTCCTTGTACTATCAGTATTATCATGTTATCCTCTGTGCCTAAAACAACCATCACCACTAACACTATCACCACCAAAATAATATCTAGTATTCATCTTTTATGGACTTTGAAGGAACTCTTTCAAATGATTTATACTTATCTAATTCAATTCTTTCAAAAAACTTGGAAGATGATCTTATTACCTCAGTTTTATAGATGAGGAACTGAGGCAGAAAGAAGCTAAGTAATTTGATTAAGGTCACACAATTAGTAAGTAAATAAAGTCATATTTGAACAGAAATCAGCTTACTTAATGGTCTTCTTTGACTTCTGAAATCCTCCATTGAATTCTATTTTCTTTTACCTTTCAAACAAAAACTTATACTTGGTCTCTTCGCCCCTCCAC
Source organism: Myrmecobius fasciatus (assembly GCA_023553655.1). NCBI lineage: Eukaryota > Metazoa > Chordata > Mammalia > Dasyuromorphia > Myrmecobiidae > Myrmecobius > Myrmecobius fasciatus. The sequence continues at coordinate 27,268 of JAJPUD010013454.1, forward strand.
ATGGAAGTAATATCTTCTTTTCCTCCTCCCTTATAACATTGGTTAATCTCTACTTTTCATTGACAATATCCCAGTTTGGTGTATTTCACCTGAGTTGGAATTTGTAAAAGACCTTCATTTGAATCTTATCTCACACATTTAGTTACACACTTGAGTGTAATCTCTATGATTTCATCTTTGTGTCCTTAGCACTGTGAGCTTGGTGAATGCTTAGAATGTGTTTAATTTGTTTCTATTAAATTTAACCCAGGGCCCCCAAACTGTTCTGGGCTTTTTAAGAAACTTCATCAGCTTATGGCAGGTAGGTGACAAATGTGAGAGTTTTCCTTTGGAAAATGCTCCCAAGGCCCTTTTCTGTCTATTGCTACACAACAGCAGGTAAGAAAGAAGACCACAGGAGGAAAATCTGCCTCAGTAATGATCACAAAAATTCCAGGATAGTCATAATAAAACCTTAACGGCAAAATTGTCTGAGATTAGATTTCACAGTCCATCCAAACTTATGCAAATCACATGGAAATTATATGCAAACTGAGCACAGCCCTTTAAACTGCTATGTACATTTGGATATCCTTCCCAGAAAAGTCCTTGTGAAAATGAGAAATGTGGTTCAGGAGGGAAGCAGCAAGCTCTGCCTCCTGACTTGACCACTTGTGAGCATAAGCTACCAGGGATTACTCAAAGTTTTCTTAGCAATTTTTCCATATAAGCAGACAAAGAGAAGATTAATAAAGGACAGAGGGATGCTGGGATTTGCCTTTGATACTAAAATGTTTCCTTGTTTTTACTCCCAGAATGGCTCAAAGCCTAGATCGCCTTTTAACTACAGTGCCAAGAGGCTTCTGACAGAAAGGAAGTAGGGGAGAAGGGGGGGAGAGTCAGAAGCCCAGGCAGAGGGAAGAGATCCCAGAGAACTAAGGCTTTCATTTCAAATAATCAGGAGTGTCCAAAATGTGAGTCAGCCTTCTTTTCTCTCCTCTCTTCCCCTCCTTCCCTTGTCCTCCTTCCTCTCCTTCTTCTGCCTCTTTCTCTCTGGCATATCCTCTCTTCCTTTCTTCATCTCTATCTCTATTTCTTTCTGTGTGTCTCTTTCTCTCTCCTTCCTTCCTTTTCTTGTCTGTTTTTCTTTTTATCTCTATCTTCCTCTCCCTCTTTCTCTCTCCCTCCCTCCTCACATCTCTATCTCTTTCTCTCTCCCTCCTTTTCTCATATGTCTGTTTTTCTCTGTGTGTTTCTTTGTCTTTTTCCCTCTCTCCTCTTATTTCTATCTCTGTCTGTCTGTCTGTCTCTCTCTATCTCCTTCTCTTCTCCCATCTGTCTGTGTTTCTATTTGTGTGTGTGTGCATGTCTCTCTTTCTCTCTCCCTCCTTGTCTTTCTCTGTCTCCCTCTCTGTATTTCTGTCTGTCTCTGTCTCTGCTTCTGCTTCTGCTTCTGTCTTTCTGTCTCTCTTCTTTCCTCCTTTCCTTCTTTTCTCTCTCTCTCCTCTCTTCTTCCCTTTTCTTCTCTCTTCTTCCAGGTTCCTCTCTTTCTCTTTTTCTCTTCCCTCTATCCCTCTTTTTCCTTTCCTCTCTTCCTCCTGAGAGGAAGGGGAATATGATCTCTAAATTTCCTTGCAGCTCTAAATCCTAATATTCTGTAACACCCTGGACCACCTGCTGTAAACCTAAGAGACTAAAGTCCCCTCCTCTGTCTCTCTCTGGCTCTTTCTTCATCTCTCTCTCTCTCTCTCTCTCTCTCTCTCTCTCTCTCTCTCTCTCTCTCTCTCTCTCTCCCTCCCTTCTTCCCCCCCCCCTCTCTCCCCTCTCTGTCTCTTTTTTCCCTTTCCATCTCTCTGTCTCTGTCTCTTTCTATCTCCTCTCTCTGTCTCTCTTCCTTTCCATCTCTCTGTCTCTGTCTCTTTCTACCTCCTCTCTTTCTGTCTCTCTTCCTTTCCATGTCTCTGTCTGTCTCTGTCTCTGTCTCTCTGTCTCTCTGTCTCTCTCTCTCACACACACCCTACTAAGACAGTTCGCTTCTGGCCTGAATCAAAGATACTTTATCCCAAAGAAGTTTGCTCAAGGTATACAGCAGCACAAGGTACTGGTCACTTTTTAATCAAGTTATGTCCCATCAGTGAATGCAAGAAACATTTATTAAGTAATTATTACATTAAATCAAGAAAAAGCATTTATTAAGCACCTACTATGAAAGAGGTACTGTGCTACCAAGTAGAAAGGGAGTTTTCTCAACTATTAAATGGAAAAAAAAATGATGCTTTCAACCTACTTTGGAGGGTTGTTAGAAGGATCAAATGTGATAAGAGAAAGGATGATTTGTAAACCACACAGCCAAATGCAGTGGGAGTGATTGTTATACCTCTAATGAAAAGGTGGATAGAGGGTAAGGCTGTAATAAAAATACTTCTCACAGTAGCAAAAGCTCTGAAAAGTTCTACCAACTTGGAGCATCTAGAAGGTGCAATGGATAGAACTGGAGTCCTTTTGACTTAGGAGACTTTCTGAAGTCAGCTCTTCCTGAATTCAAAACCATCCTCAAATACTTATTAGCTACGTAACCCTGGGCAAGTCACTTAAGCCTCTTTGCTCAGTTTCCTCATCTGTCAAATTAAGTATAAAGGCAATGTCTGTGTAAGGAAAATGTCTTTGCCAAGAAAACCCCAAATGTGGTCATGAAGACTCAGACATGACTAAAAACAAACTGAACAGCAAGTGATACTTGAAGTGTAAGCACTTCAGATTAGTTCATGTGATACTTTCCTTAAACTTACAAAAAGGTATCCTGCCATATTATTAATTAGCCAGTGGGGAAATGTGGTATCTGATAGCCTACTAAGTGTCACACTTCATAAAATACCAGCTTATTAAACCTCTTTAATCTCTGTGATATTTTCATGGTAGTCATATCATCATTAGCCACCAGAGGGCAATGAGTAGTTTTGTTGAACCCCTATTTGCTCTAGACTGGAATTAATCCAGAGAATGAAATTGATTATTATCCAAGGCATAAAATCTGCAACTCCGTGCATAGCTCTTAAGCCCTAACTCCATATGTAGATGCATCTTTTTGCTGGCATGTATGTACCTCACACATTCCCAGTACTGAGGAATTCTACATATTGTAATCAAAAAATTTATTGCACACAGGATAAATGACAGCCTTCCTTCTCAAGGCTTTAGTCTCAATTTCTGTTGCAGGATGTAAGCCACTTCCACAGGGCTGTTCTTGGGTTGTCACACTTATCTGTCTGGTTCTTAGAGTCACTGCTGCAGCAGTAGTCACTGTAGTGCTGGCTGTTCTTGCTCAAGTAGAAGTGTCGGAGTCTCATCCCTAAGGCCTGCTGCCCTTCCCCTGCACAATGGTCCTAAAGTCTGATTTCAAGTGCAGACTACAAATCTTAAGGGGAAGAAAAGTAAGGGGATGGAAGAACCAGTCCTTGTGACCAGAGTATAGCTCTCCTTCCTATCCTTCCCTGTTTAATCCCTGGCCTAGAGAGGAATTCTTTAGTTCTGTCATTTGAAATTTCACAAACTCTGTTTCCTTAGATGTAAAATTTTTAGGCCCTTGAGTTCATATGTAAAACAAGAAAGCAGAAGCACTTAAAGCAAACATGTTGTATAGCTCCAATAAAATGTAAACACTATAAGAAAATACTCAATTTTGATAGACAAACAGCACCTTTATTAAATACTTGCTTTGTACTAGGTACTGTACTAAGTGTTGGGGATACATAGAAAAGAAGTCAAGACAGTTTCTGACTTTAAGGTCTTTATATTCCAAACTGGAAAGACAATATACAAAGAAAGAAGGGGAGATCTGAGTCTCTATGGGGATATGGTGACGAGACTAGATGAAATGGCTTAATTGTCTGGTTCTCACCTATATTAACCAAAAATCTAAGCTAATAGATTTATATAAAGTCTGAGTCTGAGTTGGGGTAAAGATGTCTGATGAATAAAGCTGTGGTGGAGAGATTGTGGGAAGAGATTTGGCTCCTAGACTGATAAGGGAAAAGACTGGACAGAGGCAAGAGTCAGGTATTACTTTCCAATGTTGTGTTTTTCTTTTGTCTTTTAGGCAGATTTTCAGCCAAGTCTTGGACAATGTATATAAGATTATGCGAATTAGTGAAAAGAATGCTGGCAGATGATTTTGAACACTTGAGGGGTAGAATTGGTCAATATGTTTTAGAGAAGGGAGGCAATTTTCATTCCTTCTTCTTATGACTCTCTTTGGGATCTGTCTCAAGGAAGAAAAAGAAAAGAAAAAGAAAAGATTCTCTTATTATCATATAAGGAAGCTAATTCTACATGTCCTTGATTTCTAGGTTGCTTCCCTTGCATGATAGTGGAACCTCCTCTCTCAGGGTTGAACAATTACCTTGCTTCCATCTAAAAACTTCATTCACTGGTATGTATTTTCTGATATATTCTAATCTGTAGATTTGCCTCCATCTTTGCTTGCTAGCTGCTTGAACCAAGAGTTTACTTACAATTTGCTATTTGTGAAGGTAACTAGCATTTGGTGAGGAGTCAAGTCCATAGATATAAATTTATGACACCTCCCTAAGGAATAATGAAGCTACTAGCTTTATGTTTTAAAACAATTGTGCCCTATATTAGCATGCACATTATATACATATAAAGCTCTAAAATATACATATACATATATATGTACATTTAAGTATATGTATGTATTTTTCCCCTAGCCCAGTGTCTCTTCTTTCAGAGAAAAGAGCAACTAGTGTAATGGTAACCTTTAATTCTCCCATCGAGGCAGGAATCAGTCTCCCTTGGAAAACAGTGGACAATATTCCAAAGATATATATTAATGTCTCCCCTTGGAATGACAACCTACATACTAGTCCCATGATGTAGTTATATGAACATTGCTTAAAAGAAACAAAACAAAATTGTGGTTGCATTTTAAAAGTGATTTCCTTTGAAATCTTTTTTTTATTTTATATGTTTAAAAACCTCATTCTGAGAAGCATAACTAGTTTCACTAGCCAGAGATCCATAGTACATAAAAATGTTAAAAATCACTTTTATGTTACCTCATATGAAAATGCATATCTTACATGGGCAGTATTTTTTTTTTTTTTTGCTGAGGCAATTGGGGTTAAGTGACTTACCAGGGTCACACAGCTAGGAAGTGTTAAGTGTCTGAGACCAGATTTGGGCTCAGGTCCTCCTGACTTCAGGGCTGGTGCTCTATCCACTGCACCACCTAGCTGCCCTATGGGCAGTATTTCTAGGGCCTAATCTTACAGATTTAAAAAAGTATTAAATCAATGAGTTCTGGACATACAATCCCCATTTCATAAATACAAGGAAATACCAATATAGAATCTCCACCCACATAATATGGAACAGCAACTCATTTATAACACATTTTTCAGGGTTTTCTAGGGCAATGAGAGATTACTTGACTTATTGACATTCAGAGAATTAGTATTGTCAGAAGCAGGATATAAATACATTGTTTTTCCATTCCAAGGATGACTCTCTATCTCCTTTAGCATGCTATCTCTATAATAAGTACTTAATAAATCTTTAGTGGACCATCTTTATCTCCTCTCAGAATCTCTATTTTTTTTTCAGTTTTCAGCTCAGGCACAGCCTTCTATAAGAGGCTCTGGTAGATCCTCACAGTTGCTAGTGGCTTCTCCTCAAATCACTTTGAAGCTATTTTGTGTGGACATGGAAGGGGCTTGCTCTATAGGGTTTCTTTTTTTGTTTCTTTTATATTTAGTACAGTGAACTTCCAATGAAGAAATTTTTTACCAATGCAAGTCTTCTAAGAGAGTTTCTTAGGACACTGAGGAGCTAAGTGACTTTCTCTAGATCACAATGTTGGCATATGTTGAAGAAGGGATTTGACTCCAACTCTTCCTGACTCTGAGATCAGCCCTTCATTTTTGTGCATATATTCTGTATATACAAAATATTCACATCATTTTCTTTGAATAGTCTCTAAACTCCTTGCTGGTAGGGAATACCTTTGATTTTACTCTTTTGTCTCTAGCATCTAACACAGCAATTTTGTTCATGTCAGTGTTTAATAGAGAGGAAGCTAGATTAATCAGTGGATAGAGCTCTGAGGCCTGGAGTTAAGAATAATTGAGCTCAAATCTGGCCTCAGATACTTACTAGATGAAGAAATCATTTAACCCTGGTTGCCTCAGTTATCTCATCTGTAAAAAATGAGCTGGAGAAAGAAATGGAGAACTACTCCAATACCTTTGCCAAGAAAACCCCACATAGGATCATGAAGAATCAGACATGATTAAAATGACTGAAAAAATGTTTAATAGATACTTATTGACTGATGAGATTTGAATTAATTTATCACAAAAGGCTTGGATAGCAGGCAATGCACATTTTGGCTGTAGAAAGTCATAAAATCATATACTGTCATGTGGGGAAGGTTGAGATTTCCATCAAAGAAAATAAATACTCATGTGATTTCAATTGCTGGTATTTGGAGTATCCATAATGAATTAGATTATTAATTTTTTTGCTTGGACATTATAAAGTTGGTATATAGATTATGTCTGACTCTGTGCCAGTGATAGCCAATATAACTAACACATGTCCATCTCCACCTTCTCATTTAATCTAAGGGAGATTTTAAACCACATCTCTTGCCTGATTCCAAATCCAACATTCTTTTGCTATTCTCAATGGCTTTCTAACTGCCATCCTTTATCATTGTCCCATTCACCCTGAACAGTGATACTGTTATTCTTTTTTTCATCAATAAAGCTAATGTGACACCCCCAACTAGCTGTTATTTAATCTTATCATTCCTAATAAGGTTTAGTTTATTTTCAGCTTCAGTGTTCTTGACACTACTCTTATAGGATCATGAAGCCTTTTGAAATTCATCATTTATTTCATGTTCTCACCTCTATCTTCAGTACATATTTTCACATAATCAGATAATAACAGAATTTAATACTTTTTTTTTTGCTTTTTTGCTGAGGCAATTGGGGTGAAGTGACTTGCCTAGTGTCACACAGATGTTACGAGTCTGAGATCAGATTTGAACTCAGGTCCTCCTCACTTCAGGGCTGGTGCTCTATCCACTGCGCCACCTAGCTGCCCCCCAGAATTTAATACTTTGGAAAGGACCTAGAAGCCATCTCATCTAAACCATACATGAAAGGAAGTCCATTATAACATACCTTGCAAGTAGTCATCCAGATCAGCCTAAAGATTTTAAAGAAGGTATAACCCACTCTCTCTTGAGGTAGTCCTTTCTACTTTTGGCCAATTGTTAGAAATGTATTCTTGACTTGAAGCCTAATTTTTGTCCTTGAACTTTCTATCACCTTGTTCCAAGTTCTCCATTTTTTTGCCCAATAGAACAGGGTCACAAGAATGGATTCAAGAATGGATTTAATTCCATCTCTTCCTGCCTCTGTCAGCCTTTTCTCCATTTTTGTGCATGTTTTTCTGTGTATGTAACATCTTCATGTTATTTCCTTCTCCATATGATTGTTCTTAAAATATCTGAAGATAGCTATCATGATCTCTGTCTCCTAATGTACTTCCCATATTGTCTTCCCTAGTCTTAAAATACCTAATTATTTCATGCTATGTTTCTTTTTGAAATCTAAATTCGTTCATGATCTTATCAATTTCCTTGGGTTAAATTACAATTTATGTGCATGTTATCTTCACACATATATGTATGCACATATATACATATGTACACACATATATAAACATATACATACAAAAATAAAGAATGTATATATATACAGACCCAGTCTCTCCTAAACCATCACCTTCTATAACATCCATCTTAAGCTGGATGTGATCTAAGCATCTCAAACAAAACATATTAAGTTAGAACTCATTATGTTTCCCACAGATCTCCCTTGCTAACCTCTCTATTACTGTTGAGATTGCTAACCTCCCTATTATTGTTGAGGGCATCCCCATCTTCTCCTTCTCCCACCTCAGTAACATTCTTAACTCTTAATTCCCTCACATTTCTGTAATCCACGGAAAATTTTATAAATTCTATACTTTTAAAAATTTTACTTTTTAGTACAGATATTTATTTTCAAAATATATGCATAATTTTCAGAATTCACCCTTGGAAAACAGTGTGTTCGAAACCTTTTCCCTCCCTTCCCTGCATTCCCTTCCATAGATGTCAAATAATCCAATATATGTTAAACATGTGCAATTCTTCTATACATATTTCCACAATTATGTTGCACAAGAAAAATCAGATCAAAAGAGAAAGGAAATGAGAAAGAAAACAAAATGCAAGCAAATAACAAAAAAGTGAAAATACTATGTTGTGATTGACACTCAGTTCACACAACTCTCTCTCTGGGTGCAGATGTCTCTCATCACAAGTTCATTGGAACTGGCTGAATCACTTTACTGTTGAAAAGAGACATGTCCATCAGAATTGATCATTGTATAATCTTGCTGTTGCCATGTACAATGTTCAACTGGTTCTATTCACATCACTCAGCATCCGTTCAAGCCAGTTTTTCCAAGCCTTTATGAAATCATCCTGTTATCATTTCTTATAGAACAATAATATTCCATAACATTCATATACTATAACTTATTCAGCCATTTCCAAATGATGGGTATCTACTCAGTTTCCAGTTTCTTGACACTATAAAAAGGACTGCTACAAATGTTTTTGCACAAGTGAATCCTTTTCCCTTTTTTATGACCTCTTTGGGATACAACCTACGGAGCGTTATTGCTGGGTCAAAGGTTATGCACAGTTTGATATCCCTTTCTAGGCACAATTCCAAATTGCTCTTCAGAATGGATGGCTCAATTCACAATTCCATTAACAATGTATTAGTGTCCCAGTTTTCCCACATCCCCTCCAACATTCATAATTATCTTTTCCTATCATTTTAATCAATCTGAGAAGTGTGAAGGGGTATGCCAGAGTTGGCTTAATTTTCATTTCTCTGATCAATAGTGATTTGGAGCACCTTTTCATATTACTAGAAATTGTTTCAATTTCTTCACCTGAAAATTGTTTGTAAATATCCTTTGACCATTTATCATTTGGAGAATTGCTGGAATTCTTATAATTTTGAGCCCATTCTCTTTATTATTATTATTATTAAAGTTTTTTATTTACAAAACATATGTATAGGTAATTTTTCAACATTGACCATTGCAAAGCCTTCTGTTCTAATACATGCCAATAACATGTATTGGCAGTTAGTCTAATACATGTTAAATATGTTAAAACATATGTTAAATCTAATATGTGTATACATATTTATACAGTTTTCTTGCTGCACAAGAAAAATTGGGTCAGAAGGAAAAAAATAACTGAGAAAGAGAACAAAATGCAAGCAAACAACAGAGAGAGTAAGGATACTATATTGTGGTTCACAGTCAGTTCCCATCATCCTCTCTCTAGAGGTAGATGGATCTCTTTTCATCACTGAACTATTGGAATTAGTTTGAGTCATCTCACTGTTGAAGATAATCACATCCATCAGAATTGATCATCGTAGAGTCTTCTTGTTGCTGTGTATAATGATCTCCTGGTTCTGCTCATTTCACTTAGCATCAGTTCATGCAAGTCTCTCCAGGCTTCTCTGAAATCATCCTGCTGGTTGTTTCTTTCAGAAAAATAATATTCCATAATATTCATATACCATAATTTATTCAACCATTCTCCAACTTACGGGCATCCATTCAGTTTCCAGTTTTTAGCCACTACAAAAAGGGCTGCCACAAACATTCTTGCACAGGTGGGTCCCTTTCCCTCCTCTAAGATCTCATTGGGATATAAGCCCAATAGAAACACTGCTGGGTCAAAGGGTATGCATAGTTCGATAACTTTTTGAGCATAGTTCCAAATTGCTCTCCAGAATGGTTGGATCTGTTCACAGTATCAGTGTCCCAGTTTTCCCACATCTCCTCCAACATTCATCATTATCTTTTCCTGTCATATTAGCCAATCTGACAGGTGTGTAGTGGTATCTCAGAGTTGTATTAACTTGCATTTCTCTGATCAATAGTGATTTGGAGTACCTTTTCATATGACTATTAATAGTTTTAATTTCATCATCTGAAAATTATCTGTTCATAGCTTTTGACCATTTATCAATTGGAGGATGGCTTGATTTCTTATTAATTTGTGTCATTCTCTATATATTTTAGAAATGAAGCCTTTATCAGAACCTTTGAATATAAAAATGTTTTCCCAATTATTGCTTCCCTTCTAATATTGTCAGCATTAATTTTGTTTCTACAAAACTTTTTAAATATAATATAGTCAAAATTATCTATTTTGTGTTCAATAATGATCTCTAGTTCTTTTTTGGTCACAAGATCCTTCCTCTTCCACAGATCTGAGAGGTAAACTATTCTTTGTTTTTTTTTTTCTAATTTGCTTATAATATCACTCTTTATGTCTAAATCATCAACCTATTTCAAACTTATCTTGGTATGTGGTGTTAGATGTGGGTCAATGCCTAGTATCTGCAATACTAATTTCCAATTTTCCCAGCAATTTTTGCCCAAAAGTGAGTTCTTATCCCAGAAGCTGGGGACTTTGTGCTTGTCCAACACTAGATTACTATACTCCCTGACTATTTTGTGTTGTGAACCTAATATATTCCACTGATTGACTACTCTATTTCTTACCTAGTACCAAATGGTTTTTGATGACTGCTGCTTTATAATATAGTTTTAGGTCTGGCACAATTAGGCCACCTTAATTTGCTGCTTCTTTTTTTTTCATTAATTCCCTTGCAATTCTTGATTTTTTTGTTCTTCCAGATGAACTTTGTTAGTATTTTGCCAGCCTCTGTAAAATTATTTCTTGGGAGTTTTACTGGTATGGCAGTGATTAAATAGATTAATTTAGTTGGTACTGTCATTTTTATTATATTAGCTCATCCTACTCATGGGCACTCATTATTTTTCCAATTGATTACATCTGACTTTATTTGTATATAAAGTGTTTTGTAATTGTGCTAATATAGTTCCTGACTTTTCCTTAGCAGGAAGATTCCCAGATATTTTATACTATCAACAGATATTTTAAATGGAATTTCTTTTAATATCTCTTGCTGATGGATTTTGTTAATATGTACAAATGAATTTATTTTGTATTCTGTATCTTTGTTAAAGTTATGAATTGCTTTTGTTGTTTTTTAGTTGATTCTCCAGGATTTTCTAAGTATGCCATCATATCATCTGCAAAGAGTGATAATTTGGCTTCCTTGTTAAATACTCAAATTCTTTTAATTTATTTTTCTTCTCTTATTGACAAAGCTAACATTTCTAATACAATATTGAATAGTAATGATGATAATAGGCAACTTTGTTTCACCCCTGATTTTATTAAGAATAGTTCTAATTTATTCCCTTTACATATAATGCTTGCTGATGGTTTTAAATAGATACTACTGATCATTTTAAGGAAAACTCCATTTATTCCTATTTTTCTAGTGTTTTGAATAGGAATTGGTGTTGGATTTTGTCAAAGGCTTTTTCTGTATCTATTGAGATAATATGATTTGTTAGTTTGGTTATTGATATAGTCAATTATGCTAATAGCTGTCCTAACATTGAACCAGCCCTACATTCCTAGTATAAATCCTACTTGGTCAATGTGTTTTATCCTGGGGACAACTTTATATAATCCCTTTGCTAATATTTCATTTAAGACACTTGCATCAATATTCATTAGGGAAATTGTCCTAGCATTTTCTTTCTCTGTTTTGATCCTACCTGGTTTAGGTATCATTACAATATCTGTGTCATAAAAGGAATTTGGTGGGACTCCTTTTATCCCTGTTTTTCTAAATAGTTTGTATAGTACTCAAATTAATTGTTCTTTAAATCTTTGGTAGAATTCATATGTAAATCCATCTGGCTCTGGAGATGTTTTTTGAGAGAATTGATTAATAGCTTGTTCAATTTCTTTTTCTAAAATGAGACTATTTAAATAATTTATTTCCTCTTCTGTTAATCTGGGCAATCAATATTTTTGTAAGTATTCATCCATTTCACTTAGAGTATTGGATTTATTGACATACAATTGGGTAAAATAGCTCCTAATTATTGCTCTCCTTTCCTTTTTCATTGGTAGAAAGTTCTCCCTTTTCATTTTTGATACCAACAATTTAATTTTCTTCTTTTTTTTCTAATCAAGTTAGCTAAAGCTTTATCTATTTTATTGTTTTTTAAATAAAACCAACTGTTAATTTTGTTTATTAATTCAAGAGTTTTCTTCCTTTAACTTTTATTCTCAATTCAAAATTTGGTATTTAGTTGGGGGGTTTTAAATTTGTTCTTTTCCTCGCTTTTTTATTTGCTTGGCCAATTCATTGATCTTTTTCTCTATGTTATGTAAGTAAGCATCTAGGGATATAGAACTTCCCTGAAGAACTGCTTAGGCTCCATCCCATAAGTTTTGGTATGTTTTGTTATTATTGTAATTTTTTGGATTAAATGATCTAGTATGTCTATGACTTGTTTCACCCACTCATTCTTTAGGATTAGATTATTTAGTTTCCAATTAATTTTGATCTATTTCCCTGGCCTTTTATGTAATATTTATTGCATCATGATCTGAAAAAAGTGTATTTACAATTTTGCCTTACTTCATTTGATTCGATTTTTATGCCCTAATACATGGTCATTTTTTTTGTGCTATGTACCACCAAGAAAAAAATATATTCCCTTCTATTTCCATTCAATTTTCTCCAAAGATCTACCATACCTAATTTTTCTAAATTAATATTTACCTCCTTAACTTCTTTCTTATTTATTTTGTGGTTTGATTTATCTAGTTCTGATAGAACAAGGTTGAGATTCCCCACTAGTACAGTTTTTCTCTGTAATTCTTGAAGTTCTCTAAGCTTCATCTTCTCATCTAAGAATTTGGATACTATACCACTTGGTGCATATATGTTTAATATTGATATTATTTCATTATCTCTGGTACCCTTTAGCAAAACATAGTTTTCTTCTTTATCTCTTTTAATTAGATTTATTTTTGTTTTTGCTTGATCTGAAATCAGGATCACTACCTCTGCATTTTTCTTTTTTTTTGCTTTAGCTGAAACATAATAGATTCTGTTCTAGTCCTTTACCTTTACTCTATATGTACCACTCTGGTTTAAATGTGTTTCTTGTAAATAATATATTTTAGGATTCTAGCTTTTAATCCAGTCTACTATCCTCATCTGTTTTTTTTTTTTTTTTTGGCAGAGATCATCCCGATCATCCCATTCAAATTCATAGTTAAAATTAGTAATTCAGTATGTCCAGCCATCTTATTTTACCCAAGTTACACTTTTCTCTTTCTTTCCCCTTCTTCCTCCCCAGTATTTTGCTTCTGATCACCATCTCTCAAATGATCCTCCTCTTTTACAGCCCCTGCCCCTTTCTTATATTTTCCCCTTGTACTTCTTTTGTTCCTTCTATTAAACCTTCCCTTTTCTTTTCTCCTTTTCCCTCCTACTTCTCTACAGGGTAAGACAAATTTCTCTGTGAAGCTAAATATGTCTGATATTCTTTCTTTGAGCTCAATCTGATGAGAGTGAGATTCCCACAATGCTCATCCCCTCCTTCTTTCCCTCATTTTCATTAGCTCTTTTTTGCCTCTTCATGAGATGTCATTTACCCCATTTTACCTCCCCTTTCCTCTTCTTCAAGTACAATCCCCCTTCTACTTCTAATTCCTTTTTTATAACAACCCAATAAAATCAAATTATATCTTCACACTCTAAGTACACCACTATCAGAGATATTGTTCTCAAGAATCAAATATACCATCTTCTCATACAGGATGTAAACTGTTTTAACTTTTAAAAGAAACACTTATTTTTTCTTTCCTTTTTACCTTTTTATTCTTTACTTGAGTTCTGTATTTGAAGATGAAATTTTCTGTTCAGCTCTTGTCTTTTCATCAGAAATAAATGATTCACCTATTTCATTGAATGTCGATCTTTTGCTCTGAAAGATAATGCTTAATTTTGCTGGATATTTGATTCTTGCCAGCCATTCAATTTCCTTTGCCTTTCAGAATATCAGATTCCAGGCCCTTTGATCCTTTAAAATGGAAGCTTCTAGGTCCTGAGTGATCATAATTGTAACTCTTTAATATTTGAATTGTTTCTTTTTGGCTACTTGCAATATTTCCTCCTTCATCTGATAATTGTGAAATTTAATATGATATTCCTTGGAATTTTCATTTTGGGGTCCTTTCAAGAAGTAACCAGTGAATTCTTTCAATGACTATTTTACCCTATGGTTCTAGGACATCAGAGCAGTTTTCCTTTATGATTTCCTGAAATATGTTGTCTAGGCTCTTTTTTTTTTTCAATCATGGTTTTCAGGAAGTCGAAAAATTCTTATATTTCCTCTCCCAGATCTATTTTCCAGATCAATTATTTTTCAAATGAGGTGTTTTAGGTTTTTTTTTCTATTTTCTTCTATTTTTATGGTTTTCTTTTTTTTAATTGATTCTTGATGTCTCATTGAGCTGTTCACTTTCATTTGTTCAATTGTAATTTTTAGTGAATTGTTCTTCAGTTATCTTTATTTCCTTTTGTATCTGATGAATTGAACTTTTAAATGAATTGTTTTGCCCACTGGGCTTTTTTTTTTATTTATTTCACAAATTCTTTTTTTCAATTAGTTGGTTTCTTTTTCCATTTCATCAAATCTACTTTGAAAAGAGTTATATGATTTTTCCATTTCATCAATTCTATTTTGTGAGGAGTTTTATGCTTTTTCCATTTTGCTAAATCTATTTTCAGGAATTTTCTACAGATAATTTGTTTCCTTTTCCAAACTTTCTCTAATTTCTTCTAACTTTCTTTTAAAATCCTTTTAAATTTCTTCTAAGAGAGTCTTGTGAGATGGAGACCAACTCATATCACCCCTTAGGGCTTCATCTAGTAACATTTTGCCTTTAGTGTCCTAAGGGTTTGAGGTCTTTTCTTTGTCTCCATAAAAGCTAATTATGGTCAGAGTTTTTTGCTTTTTTTTTGCTCATTTTAATTTTTTTTTTATTAAAGCTATTTATTTGTATAACATATGTATGGGTAGTTCCCCAGCATTGATCTTTACAAAGCTTTCCATTACAAATTTAACCCCCAGTCCCCTCCTCTCCCCAAAATGGCAGGAAGTCCACTACATGTTAATAATGTTGAAATCCTTGACAAGTTATGCAAGAAAAATCCTATCTACAAGAAAAAAAGAAAATCAGAGAAAGGCAACACAATGCAAGCAAATGTCAATAGAGATCATGAAAATGTTACGTTGTGGTCCATATTTCATATCCCTCTCTCAGGGTGTATATGGTTTTCTTCAGTGAACAACTGGAACTGGTTTGAGACAATTATTTTTTCAGAGAGCCATGTTCATCAGAATTGATCATCATGTAATACTGTTGTTGCTGTGTATGATAATCTCCTGGTTCTGCTCGTTTCACTCAGCATCAGTTCATGCAAGTCCCTCCAGGCCTCTCTGAAATCATCCTGCTGGTTGTTTCTTACAGAGAAATAATATTCCATAGCATTCATATACCATAATTTATTCAGCCACTCTCCAATTGATGGGCATCCCTTCAGTTTCCAGTTTCTAGCCACTACAAAAAGGGCTGCCACAAACATTCTTTCACATGTGGGTCCCTTTCCCTCCTCTAAGATGTCTTTGGGATATAGGCCAAATAGAAACACTGCTGGATCAAAGGGTATGCACAGTTTGACAACTTTTTGAGCATAGCTCCAAATTGCTCTCCAGAATGGTTGGATCCGTTCACAGTTCCACCAACAATGTATTAGTGTCCAAGTTTTCCCACATCCCCTCCAACATTCATCGTTATCTTTTCCTGTCATTTTAGCAATCTGACAGGCTTGTAGTGGTACCTCAGAGTTGTATTAATTTGCATTTCTCTGATCAACAGTGATTTGGAGCAACTTTTCATATGACTAGAGATGTTTTTAATTTCATTATCTGAAAATTGTCTGTTCATATCCCTTGACCACATATCTATTGAAGAGTGGCTTGAATCTTTATATATATGAGACAATTCTCTATATATTTTAGAAATGAGGCCTTTATCAGAACCATTAAATGTACAGATGGTTTCCCAATTTGATTCTTCCCTCCTAATCTTGTATGCATTTGTTTTATTTGTACAGAAACTTTTTAACTTAATATAATCAAAATTATCCATCTGGTGGTCAGTTAGGAGTTCCAGATCTTCTTTGGACATAAATTTATTCCATCTCCACAGGTCTGAGAGGTAAACTATATTACGTTCCACTAACTTGCTTACAAAGTCCCTCTTTATATCTAGATCATGAACCCATTTAGATCTTATCTTGCTATGTGATGTTAGGTATGGGTCAAGCCCTAATTTCTTCCACAGTAGTTTCCAATTTTCCCAGCAGTTTTTGCCAAATAGTGAGTATTTATCCCAAAAGCTGGGGTCTTTGGGTTTATCGAACACTAGATTGTTAAGGTTATTGCCTAGGTTGTCCTGATAACCTATTCTGTGCCACTGATTGACTGCTCTCTTTCTTAGCCAGTACCAAACGGTTTTGATGACCGCTGCTTTACAATATAATTTTAGATCTGGTACAGCGAGGCCACCTTCATCTGTCTTTTTTTTTCATTAGTCCCCTTGAAATCCTTGACCTTTTGTTCTTCCAAATGAACTTTGCTACTATTTTTTCTTGATATGTAAAATAATTTCTTGGGAGTTTGATTGGTATGGCGCTAAATTAGTAGATTAGTTTGGGTAGTATTGTCATTTTCATTATGTTCGCTCTGCCTACCCATGAGCACTTAATATTTTTCCAATTGATTAAGTCTGATTTTATTTGTGTGGAAAGTGTTTTGTAGTTTAGTTCGTAGAGTTTCTGACCTTTCCTTGGCAGATAGATTCCCAAATATTTTATCCTACCCTCTGCTATTTGGAATGGAATTTCTTTTTGTATCTCTTGCTGCTGAACTTTGTTGGTAATATATAAAAATGCTGATGATTTATGTGGATTAATTTTGAATCCTGCAACTTTGCTAAA
>JAJPUD010013455.1:0-23421 GCA_023553655.1 Myrmecobius fasciatus
GAGACCGGCATCCAGGAAATGGGCTGGTGGGCGAGACCGGCATCTGGGAAATGGACTGGTGGGTGAGACCGGCATCCAGGAAATAGACTGGTGGGCAAGACCAGCATCCAGGAAATGGGCTGGTGGGTGAGACTGGCATCCAGGAAATGGGCTGGTGGGTGAGACCGGCATCCAGGAAATGGGCTGCTGGGTGAGACCGGCATCTGGGAAATGGGCTGGTGGGCAAGATCAGCATCCAGGAAATGGGCTGGTGGGCGAGACCGGTATCTGGGAAATGGGCTAGTGGGTGAGACCGGCACCCAGGAAATGGGCTTGTGGGTGAGACCGGCATCGAGGCCATGGTTGTGGCTGTGCCCTGGACCCTGCCCAGGGCTCAGGCAGACAGTGGAAATGGGTTCAGTGCCCACTGTTTGCCGGGCACATCAATAAGCCTTGGTGGTGAAAGGAAGGCAAAAGTGAATCCCTGCTGTCTGGAGCTCAGGGCTGGTGTACAGACATGGAGAGGGTGGGGGAAGAAGCCTCAGCACTGAGCCAGCAAAGGAGGGCATTTTTGTGTGGAAAGGAAGTGAATTCAAGAGGGAAATGAGTGGATAGGAGGGAGAAGAAGAGCTGTGTAGGAAGGACAGTAAGGTTGGTGAGGAAATAGTCAAAATCATCATAATCGTTTCATAGGGACTATCATTTCTAGGGCTTGCCGGGTGCCAGCTGATCATCTATATCCTGTTTAAGCCTCACAAGCTTGGGAGGGAGACACCATTATTCTCTTTTTCTAGATAAAGAAAGAGGCAAAACAAGGCAACAGGATCTGTAGAGCATCACCTGATTTGAATTCAGGTCTTGACACCAGACACAGGGCTCTGATCATTATGTACTTAGTTGTCTCATGGTGGAGAATAATTTTGTGCCATCTCCCCAAAGAGGGGAGATGAAGGGATAAGAGACTTTGAAGAGAGGGTGGGAGTCGGGCATCCGGGACTGGGATGGATGGAAGACAAAAGTGAGGGCGGGAGTAGGGGTCGTAATTACTGGTATTCATCCCTTTCTTTTCCCACAGCTACTCTTTATTTTTATTTTTTTAAGGATTGAGACAGAAATAAAGAAGAAAAATAATAAGAGGATATCTTGGAGCGAATATAATGAATTATAATAAAATGACCGTGGGATGAATCTTCCCATAAAAACAGAGGAGGTAGCGGAGTGCATTAGAGAGCAGAACCAGATAGCAGTTTGTGGAGCAGGGTCTTGACCAGCATTATGATGAAAAGTTGCATTCTGTAATAGCTTTTGGATCTGTTCCTCTATTCTCACTCCCCTGTCTCCCCTCTGACCCCGTGATGAGCACTAGACTTATTACTTTTTAATTAATTAATTTATTTTAAAAGCTTTTTTATTTTTCAAAACATATATGTGGATAGTTCTTCAACATTAGCCCTTGTGTTCCAATTTTCTCCCCCTTCCCCCATGCCCTCCGCTACATGGCAAATAGTCTAATACATGTTAAACATGATAGAAATCTGTTAAATTCAATATATGTATGCATATTTATACAATTATCGGAGCACTAGACTTATAAAGGAATCCTAGAGAAAGGAAAAAGATCCATTTACACAACACAAAATTACAGCCTCTGTTTTTGTTGTTGCAAAGACCTAGAAAATTTCCCTTATCTTGGGAAATATAATGGAAGATTATGGCGCCAGAAGGAATGATCAGAAGGCACAGTGTCAGAGACGCCTGGGAAGAATTGTCTGAACTAATGTAAGGAGAAGCGAGCAGAACCAGAAGAAGGGTTTATACTAAAGTGATAGGGATCGATGCAAAGAACAGCCCTGACTCCAGAGCACTAGTTCCCCAGATCTTTTGGTTTTAGAACTTGTTTCAGAAATACAAATACAGTGTGTTGCGATGCTGGTCCTTCCCTCCCATTCCCCCACAATCATTTGTTCTCCTCATAAGGCTTTAAATTTATATAACAGGTGCTTTCGTATAATGACTTGGATGGCTTTTACTCCACAAAAATCCAAGTTAATATTTCATTATCCTTTGTAATTAAAATATAAAATTTTATTCTATTTTAAATTTTGGAAATTTACTATGGGCTTTCTAGCAGAATTTCTTTTTTAACAAATCCTGCAAGATTTCAGTTCAAATTCATTTGACAGATTTTGTTGAATAGGAATAGCATTTTTAGTCCAATGTTACAACTTGGAAAATGTTTTTTATTTATTTTATTTTATTTATTTTTTATTTTTAAAATTTATTTATTTATTTTTTTTATTTGCAAAACATTTGTATGGGTAATTCTTCAACATTAACCCTTACAAAGCTTTCTGTTACAAATTTTCCCCCCAGTCCCCTCCCCTCCCCTAGATGGCAGGAAGTCCACTACATGTTAATCATGTTAAAATAATTGACAAATCGAATATATGTATACATATTTCCACACTTATCATTGTTGTGCAAGAGAAATCTATCTCTGTATCTACAAGAAAGAAAAATCAGAGAAAGGAAACCCAATGCAAGCAAACATCAATCGAGAGCATGAAAATGTTATGTTGTGCTCCACATTTCACATCCCTCTCTCTGGGTGTATATGGCTTTCTTCACTGAACAATTGGAACTGGTTTGAAACATCTCATTGTTGAAGAGAGTCACATCCATAAGAATTAATCATCATATAGTCTTCTTGTTGCCATGCATAATGATCTCCTGGTTCTGCTCACTTCCCTCAGCATCAGTCCATGCAAGTCTCTCCAGGCCTCTCTGAAATCATCCTGCTGGTCGTTTCTTACAGAACAATAATATCCCATAACATTCATATACCATAATTTATTCAGCCACTCTCCAATAGCTGGGTATCCCTTCAGTTTCCAGTTTCTAGCCACTACAAAAAGGGCTGCCACAAACATTCTTGCACATGTGGGTCCCTTTCCCTCCTCTAAGAGCTCTTTGGGATATAGGCCCAATAGAAATGCTGCTAGGTCAAAGGGTATGCACAGTTTTATAACTTTTTGAGCATAGCTCCAAATTTCTCTCCAGAGTGGCTGGATCTGTTCACAGCTCCACCAACAATGTATCCAACTTGGAAAATGTTGAACATAATATATGAAATTAATTTCAAAGGTAGGTTTTTTTCCTCTGGACAAAAGTTTGCAGTATTGGTTCAACATTGGATAAACCCTATTCTCAATCTGATTCTGCGTTAAGTCGATTAATAATAATAACATCAAGAGGACAATGATAACTAACATTTATGTAGTGCCTGCTGCTTACTCTTAAGTGCTTTATTGAGATTATCTCATTTGCTCTTCACAATTGCATTGGGAGTAGATACTGTTACATCCATTTTACAATCAAGGAAATGGAGGCAATTAAGTGACTTGGCCAGCATCTCAGTGCTAGCAGGACACCAAGGTGTGATTTGGACTTGGTTCTTTCAGACTGCTAGGCCCAGCTCTGTTTCTCTCTGTTACCAGGTCCTTGCTTTATAGAAATTCACCTTATACACATTTGACCCTCTTGGGCTGCAGGACCCCTTGTCTGCCTGGGCCAGGGAGGCAGTGACCAAGGCCTCTGCTCTAGACACTGAAGCCATACCAGCTTCTGAGGGGAGGAGGGGTCTGCAGAACAGCTCACTTATGTTAAGTGATTTTGATTTGTTACCTGATTACAGTGTCAGTGTTCCCTTACACATAAATAAGTGAAAAGTCATTGGGGGATTTTATGAACTTTCTTGTTGAGAGATAGAAATTTGTTTTGTTTTATTTTGAGCCCTCAGGGCAGTCAACAAAATGGCTATATATTAGTTACTGTATAAAAGATAATTCTTGATTGGCTAATGATAAGTAGTACGCCAATCGGTAAATGTCGTTGAATTTGAATTGTGTATGTTGTTTTGGTGGTGGTTGTTGTGTTGTTGTTGTTCGGTTGTTTCAGTTGTGTTCTGAGTCTTTGTGACCCTGTTTGGAATTTGCCATTTTCTTTTCCAGCTCATTTTACAGATGAGGAAACTGAGGCAAACAGGGTTAAGTGATTTGCTCAGTCATACAGATATTAAAGTGTCTGGAGCCATTTTGAACTCATGAAGATCGTCTCCAGGCCTTCACTCTGGGCACTATGGCACCACCTAGCTCCCCTTGGATTATTTCTTTTTATATACCAGGTACAAACATACACACACAACTCTAAAGCTATAACTTCTTTCTACCATGGTACACTGGCTATACTATCACAGAAACTCTGTGGACTGACTGATCTGGGTTGCCCACCTGTTCCCTTGACAATCTGCCAAATGGAAGAACAGCCACGTAAGCGTGAAATAAGTTCATTTCAGAAAATGGCCTTAATGGTGCAATTAGAGGCTATGTAAGAGCTGTTTTTGTAGAACGTGTGATGGTCCATGGTGTTTTCCAGATGGCTTGTGATATATAAGTTGCAACAGAGGAACATAAACATTTGCCAAACCTGAGATAGTTATTACGACACTGATGTGATGAGGTTCCAGCGCAACTTGGAAGGGAGTTCCCCTGGAGTAGGATATAGCAAGCATACCCATGGCCATCCATGGGGAGCTGATTTGTGCTTGTACGGCAGTGTAGAAACAATCTGAGGTCAGGTTGAGAAACCAGAACAATATGTTGCACTTATACCAGTGGTCAGTGATTGTGGTAATTGTTGCATGAACACCAAAATCATTTTATGCCCAATCATGATGATTTGGAATCATTCCACAACAGAACTTACTATACCCATGCTTGTTGTTACATTGGTTAAAAAAAATGGACATTTCTTTGCTGCGTAAAGTGCCATCAAAGAGTTTTAGCTAAAACCCCTTGGACATCATCCTGAACCTCCAGAGTTTTCACGAATCACTAAATGGGCCATGGTACTAGACGACCGATAGTGAATTGTGCTGGTTGCTTCCTGACAGAAGGACCTTGGACTCAAGATACAGTGTGAGACATTTTTTAGGATAATGGATTTATATGAATATTTAGCATATGTACAGTAAAATGGCCTAATATCTTTGGATCTGAATAGAAAAGAAGAAAAGTTGGATGTAACACTGACAATTATCACGCAACAGTTAAGAAGAGTAAACCTATTTCTCAACTTAGCATATGAAGTTTACCAAGAGTGACCTTGTGATAGTGCATCCAAACTGATCAGGACAGAATAGCAGGAAGAAAACCTGAGACTGGCAGAGCTATAAAGGTAATCAACTACAGGCATTTGAAGAAAAGATAGAAAGTGCAGATGGAAGTGGAGAAAGGCCGTCTAGCACCATGGACAGAGCATGCTCAGTCACAGGTGTGAGTTCTAGTCTTGGCTGCAGGACTGTTGATCAGGATGAGCCATTATGAGCTCGTGGCCTTAGTTGGGAAGGGTAATGAGAATACGTGTCCTGCCTTTGTCACAGGTTTGTTACGAGGATCCAGTGTTATTGTTTGTGAAGATCTTTGTGACCAAATGGCATTTCCACAGATTGAGTCTGTGTCTTTTAAGTTTTAAAACTTTTTTTTATTAGGGAAATAGAATAGAAATCAATTTATTTTCTGCCACCAGAAAATAGAACATATATTTATGTGTGTATGTCTTTCTGTATATATGATTGTTTGTTTTCTTTAGATGTAGAGACCAGGTTTGAAGTGAATGAGAGGACTACAAAGCTGAGGATTTTTGTGGAAGAATCTGGCCAGCAAAGATTCATGAGTGATGGTCCCTGCAATTTGAGGAAAATCTGTGACTCTAATATCACAGAAGATAAAAACCCAAAGAGTTTCCACAAAGTTGATGAAATTGGAAAGGAAGTAAATCAGTCTTCAGTCCTAAATCACCATAACAAAATGACCTCAGGGAATGACTGTTTTCAGGGTAGTGAGTCTAGCAAATGCTTTACTGAAGAGAGAGAGCCTTTCCACTCCGGTGAGAAGCCTCCTGAAATACAAACGTATCAAGCGAATCAACAAGAAATGGCCTTCACTTCGAGTTCAGACCTCATTAGACATCAAAAAAGTTTTACTGGAGAAATGCTTTGTATGAGTAATAAAGGTGGCAAAGTCTTCAAGGAAAACTCTAAACTCATTGATCATCAAACATCTACCATTTCAAAGGTGCCTTATGAAAAAAATAAATGTGAAGCAACCTTATCCCATCACTCACCTCTTCCTCACCCTCCTAGAACTCATACTGAACTGAGAACATATGCATGTGAACAGTGTGGGAAAGTCTTTGATCAGAACTCCGATCTAGTACACCGGAAGATTCATCCCGGAGAGAAGTTTTATAAATGCAACGAATGTGGGAAAGGTTTCAGCAACACATCACTCCTTACTGGCCAACAGAAAATTGACACTGGAGAGAAAACCCATAAGTGTGATCAGTGTGGGAGGGCTTTCAGATACAGCTCCAGTCTTGTTTTACATGAGCTAATTCATAATGGAGAAAAACCCTTTGAATGCAATCAGCGTGAAAAGGCTCTCCCCGAGAGGGCCAATCTTGCTAAACAGAAAATCCAGACTGGAGAGAAACATTTTAAATGTCAGCAGTGTGGAAATGCTTTTACCCATAAGGGCCATCTTACTTTACATCAGAGGATCCACATTGGAGAGAAACCTTATGAAAGTGAGCAAATTGAAAAGATTTTCACACCGAGGGCCCATCTTGCGTCACATACAAGAGTTCACACTGGAGAGAAACTTTATGAATGTAAACAATGTGGAAAGGCTTTCAGATGCCGATCCCGTCTTACTGATCATGAGAAAACCCACACTGGAGAGAAACCTTACGAATGTAATCAGTGTGGAAAGGCTTTTACACAGAGCTCCAATCTTGCCGTACATCAGAGAATCCACACTGGAGAGAAACCTTTTGAATGTAAAGAGTGTGGAAAGGCTTTCAGATACAGCTCCAGCCTTGTTAAACATCAGGGAATCCACACTGGGGAGAAGCCTCATGAATGTAATCAGTGTGGAAAGGCTTTCAGAATTAGCTCCAGTCTAGCTACCCATCAGCGAATCCACACTGGAGAGAAACCTTATGAATGTAATCATTGTGGAAAGGCTTTCAGAATTGGTTCCAGTCTTGCTAAACATCAGAGAATCCACACTGGAGAGAAAGTTTATGAATGTAGTCAGTGTGGAAAGGCTTTCACACAGAACTCTCATCTTGCTGCACATCAGAGAATTCACACTGGAGAGAAACCTTTTGAATGTAAACTGTGTGGAAAGGCTTTCAGATCCAACTCCAGTCTCACAGATCATCAAAAAATCCATAATAAGGACAAACTTTATGAATGCAATCAATGTGGAAAGCCTTTTACAAAGAGCTCCAGTCTTGCTGTACATCAGAGAATCCACACTGGAGAGAAACCATATGAATGTAATCAATGTGGAAAGGCTTTCACACAGAGAAACCATCTTTCTGTACATCAGAGAATCCACACTGGAGAGAAACCTTATGAATGCAATCAGTGTGGAAAAGCTTTCAGAATCAGCTGCAGTCTTGCTAAACATCAGAGAATCCACACTGGGGAGAAACCTTATGAATGTGATCAATGTGGAAAGGCTTTCACACAGAGGGCCAATTTTGCCAAGCATCAGAGAATTCACACTGGAGAGAAACCTTATGAATGTAATCAGTGTGGAAAGGCTTTCACAAAGACCTCCAGTCTTGCTATACATAAAATAATCCACACTGGAGATAAACCCTATGTATGCAGTCTGTGTGGAAAGGCTTTCGAAAAGAACTCCAGTCTTGCTGCCCATCAGAGAATCCACTCTGGAGAAAAAGCTTAGAAATATAATCAGTGTGGAAAGGCTTTCAGAATCAGCTGTGGTCTTGCTAAACATCAGAGAATCCACACTGAGGAGAAACTTTTATGAATATGATCAATGTGGAAAGGCTTTCACACAGAGGGCCAATTTTGCTAAATATCAAAGAATCCATTTTAGAGAGAAACCTTACGAATATAATTAATATATTAATGGCTTCAAGCAACAGTCATCTGTTATTTCCCTTTTGAGAATTCATATTGGATGGAAATCTCATCACTGTCATGAATGAAAAATGGCATTCAAATGGTATTCAAAATCTGTTTAGTATTAGAAAACTCATTCTGATAAACATCTACATATGGATTCCATGTGGGAAGGCTTTCAACCAGAGAACGTCTCCATTTTATAATACAGGATTCATCATAGAAAGAAGTGTTATTCATAATGGAATGATAGCATATAAAAGCAGTTATGGGAAAGCCTTCACCTAGGGCTCATGCTTGACCACATTGGAGAATCATGCTGAATATAAAACTTATGGATCTTACTAACAAGGGAAAGACTTAGACTTCTCGACAGAAGAGACCTCAACAGATGTCATACTGTGTATAGAACCCTAAAAGTGCAATGAATTTTTTTTTGAAATCCTAATATTTATCCTTACTAATCAATATTTCCTGGCATTCATATGCTGTAATTTCTTTAGCCATTACCCAATTAATTGGTACTCACTTTGTTTCCTATTGTTTGCCAGCATGAAAAGTCCTTGTATAAATGTTTTGGTAACTGTTGGACATTTGTTTCTCTCATGCTTTCTTTAAGTAAGTAGATGGATGACCCATTGGATGAAGTGCTGGGTTTTGAGCTATGAGGCCTGAATTCCAGTTCCAATTTTTGGCACTTACTAGTGGTATATCCTTGGTCAAATCAAGTAACCTTTATCTGTTGCTAAGTAGGGATAATAAGAGCATCTGTCTCCCAGGGTAGAGGTGAGGATTAAGTGAGGTAGTATTTCTAAAAGTTTTGCAAGTATTAAATCACTGAGGAAATACTATTTTTATGATTACCATTGCTTAGATCATCAGTCTCATAGTAAAATCAATTGGCTGAAACAGACAGTTTAGTCATTTCTTTTCATGCAAATTGACCTCTGGAATAGAGTAGAAGAAGGTATTCATTGTAATGGACTGAGCATTTGGTTTAGAACTTGGGAAAATGGGCTTAAATCCTCACTTGGATACTCTAGCTCTATAACTGAGCAAGGAGCAACCTTTCTTGGGTCTCACTTTATTCATCTCTAAAATGAAGAGGTGGGATGCAGTGGTTTCTATGGTCCCTTTGCACTCTAAATCTGTGTTCCCATCAAAAGTACGTTCATATGTCTCTTTCCCACAGCCTCTTCCTATATACAGATACGGTTATGGATAATAGATTTCATTTCCATTTAAGGGACAGAGAGATTAACTGGAAATATCAAATATGACTTCAGACACTAGATGTGAGTTCTTGGGTAAATCATTTAACCCCAATTACCTCAAAAAAAATTCAGATTGCTAAAGGTGATTAGAAAATAAGCATCCGAAATATTGTAGGGAATTTATTTTCCTCAGTTGTATAGATTTGCATTTTTTCATCTCACAGAAAGAAAAACATCAAAAATTTGGAACCAGTTAACTGTGTAACGTATTTCTAGTAAGTTTCCCTTATAAAGGCCTTGTATGCAAGGTGTATAAAGAACAGGTATAGATTATATACAGGAATGTAAAGAATGGATATAATAAATGTTGGTTGATTCCTTGTTGGCCGTCATTCTCAAATAGGACCAAAGTGATATCAAAAGAGAGGTAAATTACTGTGTGTCCAGATGGAGCTCAGAAAGCCCTATCTACCACAAGTCAGGCACAAATAGTCCATGTGAATATTCAGAGTGGAGATTGTTCTAAATTTGTGCATCTCATCTTTCTTTTTAGCTGCTGCAATGATGCTTTGCTAATAGATTATAACACCTCTGTTATGGGATACTGTACTGGGTGGTCCTTTCATAGCATCTCCCACATCGTGCAATCGATTCCACAGTTATTCATAATAAACATGGTCAAAAGTTATGAGCATTTTTCAAAAGAAGAAATGCAAATTATCAACCACTATATAGAAAAAAATTATCTACAATCACTAATCCAAATCACTAATAGTTAGAAAGATTTAGGGGCAGGTGGGTGGCTCAGTGGATAGAGCATTTTCAGATTGTTAAAGGTGATTAGAAAATGAACATCAGAAATATTGTAGGGCATTTGTAAGATTCAGGAATAGATGGGTGGCTCAGTAGATAGAGAACATTGATCCTATAATCGAGAGGATCTGAGTTCAAATGTGACTTCAGACACTAGATGTGAATTCCTAGGCAAATCACTTAACCCCAATTACTCAGGGGGAAAAAAAAAAGATTTTCAGATTGCTAAAAATTGATTAGAAAATGAGCATCAGAAATATTGTAGGGAAATTGTAAGATTCAGGGCTAAGTGGGTGGCTTAGTAGATAGAGAACATTGGCCCTATGTTTAGGAGAACCTGAGTTATATGTGACTTTGGACACTAGATATGAGTTCCTGGGCAAATCACTTAACCCCAATTACCTCTAAAAAAAAAGATTTTCATATTGCTAAAGATGATTAGAAAATGAGCATCAGAAATATTGTAGGGAATTTATTTTCTCAGTTGTGTAGATTTGCATTTTTTTCACCTAGAGAGAGCATATCAATAGGAAAAAAAAATAAAGATAATTTAAAAAAAAACTTAAGCAAAAATGCTCCAAGTCGGTAATTAGATAAATGCAAATTAGATCAACTCTCAGACTTCATCTCATCTGTATGCAATTGACAAAGAAAGCAGGAAAAAAAAGTGTAGGAAGGCCTGTGGGAAATTAGACACATTAATTAATTTGTTTTTGGTAAAGTGGAGAAGTCTTCCGCAAATCATGAAATTTGGTATGCTTTCTGATTCATTGATACCACTAGATGGCATGTTCTCTTAAAGAAAGGAAAAGGACTCAAATAGACCCAAAATAAGGATACCAGCTCCTTCTGTCATGGCTAAGAACTGGAAAATAAGATGTGATGTCCTTTAATAGGGCAATAGCTGAACAAATTTTGGTTTGTGAATGTTATGGAGCAATAATGTGCCTTAAAACAGGCAATTTCAGTGAAAACCAGGAAGATTAGTATGGATTAAGGCAGACTATAGAGAATAATTGCCAACAATTACAATAATAGTTCTGAAGGCCAATGACTTGGCAAGATGTCACTCCTTTTATGATTGCGTTCTATACCAGAGACTTATCAGGATATATGAAACTTGTCTCCACCAAGGGGAGTTGCATACAAGATATAGAATAAAAAATATATTTTGGGAAATGGACATAGTGTGGGAATTTGTTTTCCTTCTCTATGTAGTTTCAGTAGTAATGTTTTAAAATTATTGACTTTTTCTACTTTTGGGTAGGAGAGGATAGCAGTGTGAGAGGGGATTAGGAATAGGATTGACCTTTCTATACCTTCTATGTGCCAAAGTAATGAAGGAAATTGATGGATTGTAATAATACGCACAATAGAACAGAAGGAATGAAAACAGATCTGAAAGTGCCACTTTGAACTTTTTATTAGTCAAAAATAAAGTCAAGTTATGCATATTAGAATTTGTTTCATGCACAATCTTTTTCCCCTTCTGTTTTATGCTGTTTTCAAGATGTTTGTTTTATTTCATATTTGTGATTTTTTTTGAAATTAAAAAAAATAAAATATTGATAGTTTTATTTCATTCTCAATTTTGAAAGCATGATATGAAATGGCAAAATTATTTTCAAATGACTTTTTATTAGTGCTTTGGAACATGTGTCATTTATGGTTATCAAGAGTTTAGAAAACTCCCATCACTCATCTGTTGCCAATGGCTCCTACCACTCTTGAGTGTTAGTTTTCTTCATATCTTGAATATAAATGACTTTTCCTGTTCATTTTTTTCCTGTAATATTTTATATATTCTCCATTCTATAATTTCTTTTCTAATTTGACCTTTATTTATTAATTATTGATTGATTTAAACATTTAACATTTATACATTTAGAATTAGCTGAGTTTTTTTTTAACCTTCATCAGTGAAGGAAATATTCATCTTTTAATTTATTTTATTAGCTGGGTTTTAAAAACAATCTGTATTTTGGCTCAGAAATTCTTCTAGCCAGTTGTTAAAAGTGCTTGAATGTTTTTTTTTTCATCAGTAAAAATTCCATGTGCCTCTGCCACCCACAACTCCCATTATAAATATGTATAATGGAGAATAACGTTTGTGCATTGTCCTCTCCTGAAATTATATATTTGTAAAATTTCTATGTGATGTTAAAAATATGTATAATTCTTGAGCAGTTCCTATTTAGAAAATGCTATAAGTCTTTTTGTTCTAGTCTCGCTGGGATATTTTTCAGGTCTCGTTTTCTTTTTGCTTATCTTTCTGTGAGATTTCTCTAAATTGAAATAGGGTCATCGAAATATTGTCATTTTGCTACAAAGATGTATAGTACAGTTAATATTTCTTTTATAAAATGAAATATTAAGCGATTTTGGTAGTGCTATTGGTTGGCTATCTATAGTTCCTTTTATTCTGATGTAATTGCTTATTTCTTTCCATGTTTGTAATGATTGTTAATGCTTATTGTGATAGCATGATTACAACTGTTTTTGGATTTACCTAATTAGTAGTACATTTCTCCTCTGTCATCTCTGCTCCCCCCAGACCATCATTTTTATTCTGTGTATTTTAAAAAAATGTCTCATATAAGCAACAGACTATAAGGTTTTTTTTAATATAATCTATCACTGTTTTTTTTAATGAGATAGATTTATATCTCCCTTCCATCTCCACATGTTAATTAAGCTTTCCCCTAGATTCACTTTTTTGCTTATTTATTCCTTTTTATGCTTACCTTTCTATACATATTTAATCCTCCTCTTTTGTCAGGTAGAATCTTCTCTTCAAATTATTTTATTTCTTTTAAAAATTATTTTTATTTTCTAGTCTTTTTCCTTGAAAGGATTTTCCCTTATTTCTCTTTTAAATTTATTTTTCTGATTATTCTACCCTTTAGTTTGGATTCACTTACGTGAAATGGTCCTTCCTTATTTTCTTTATTCCTCTTGGCATTAATACTTTTAAGGTATCAGTTTTGACTTCCTTCTTCTAAAGAGATTCTGCTGTTTTCTTAGGGATAGTTTCCTTGACCTTTTTCTTCTGTTATTTTTCACTCTTAGAAATAGGAATTCTTAATGAGGAGCTACTACCCCGTTGTTGGAATCCCTCTATGCCTTGATCGGTCAGTCCATTCTTGGCTCTTTTCTTCCCCATGGTCATTTTTCCCATTGGCCCTGACAGCTCTTCTCTGGGTCCATGCCCATGCCCTTCTACTCTTTTGGGTGTCAGTTGCTCCCAAAGCTGATTTCCCTTCACCTTAGACAAGATGAGTGGAAGCAGATCACTGAAGAGAATAGCTATTAGAAGTTCTCCATCTCCCTTTAGATGATATCACTTATCCCATGAATGGATTTATCAGTGGTACTTCCTCTAGCCACTGAAATGAGACTTCCCCCTTTTTTTCTCACCCATTTCTCTGTAGGTTCTCTTATTCCTGGGAGACTACAGGAGTCAGTTTCCTTCATCTTGAGCCTTTGACTTGATTAAGATACATTATAGATTCTCTCATCTATGAATTTCTTCCCTTCTTTTTAAGCCTCCTTCCGTTTTGTAATTTAGTCCCACAAAAAGCCATCAATTCATCCGAACTATGGGGTAAGATTTAGTGCACGATCTTTCAAACCTGTTTTTTACTTTCAATTTTACTAATCTCTCCTTTTATTTTTAGGATTTCAAGTTTGGTATTTGATTGGGGGTTTTTAATTTGTTCTTTCTCTAGCTTTTTTAGTTGCAAGCCCAATTCATTGATTTTCTCTTTCTGTATTTTATGCAAATAAGCATCTAGAGATATAAAATTTCCTCTTATTACCGCTTTGGCTGTATCCCACAAATTTTGGTATGTTGTCTCATTATTGTCATTCTCTTGGATGAAATTAGTAATTGTGTCTGTAATTTTCTGTTTCACCCATTCATTCTTTAGGATAAAATTATTTAGTTTCCAATAGCTTTTTGGTCTATTTTCTCCTGGCCTTATATTGCATGTGATTTTCATTCCGTCATGATCTGAAAAAAATACATTTATTCTTTCTGCCTTCCTGCATTTGATTTTGAGGTTTTTGTGTCCTAACACATAGTCAATTTTTGTATAAGTTCCATGGACTGCTGAGAAAAAAGTAAACTCCTCAAACCTGTTTTTGCCAATATCATTTCTTTTTAACTTTTGTTTTCACCATTGTCTCCATGTATAATTATTTAAGTTTTTATTGTTTTTCAGTCGTGTCCAACTCTTTGTGACTTCATTTGGGGTTTTCTTGGCAAAGATACTGAAATGATTTGCCATTTCCTTCTCCAGCTCGTTTATAAATGAGGAAACTAAGGCAAGCAACCACTCTGTGTCTTGCCCAGGATCACATAGCCATTAAGTGTCTGCTGCTGGATGTGGATTCTTTGTGACTCCTGCCCTCGGCTCCGTTGCCCTCCAGTCATTACTTTGTTGTTACATTGCTTTTGTTGTCCTTGGTATTTTGATTGCCAGCAAATAATTTCTCCCAGTCTGGTGTTTTTTTTGTTTTTGTTTTTGGTAAAGAAATGTTTCTGATGCTTCCTTCTTACTGAGTGTTCATTTTTTTTCCATTTTATTTAGCTTCATATTTGTAGGGTGGACCACCATATTCAATTCATCTAGAGCTTCTTTTCTCTCTTTTTCAATATTTAGATTTTGTTTATTCTTTTGATGTGTCATTGAGTAAAGGAAAAAACCAATTTCATGCTATCAATTACTTGTGCTTCTCTTTTAAGGGAGCTCTGGTCTCATTGGGTGGCTCTACCTTATTTCGCCAATATATTTTGCTATCCCTTTTCATCCTACGAATTTTTTAATTCAAATCTTTGAATAAATCCTCCATAGAGAATCTACCCAGTTTGAAGAAGGCATCCTTTTAATATTTCATGAATATCAGTTAATTGAGTCTATTCCCTTCTCTATACATTATACATTCCCATCTGTGAATTTCTTCCCTTGTTTTTAAGACTCCTCCCATTTTGTAATTTAATGCCACCAAAAAAGGCATCAGTTTACCTGAAGGATGGGATGAGATTAGTCTGTGATCTGTAATTCCTATTTTTCCCACTATCATTTTTTCCCACTATTATGGCCTTCTTCTCTATCTGGTCACATATGTCCTTAATGATTCTTATATTAAAGAGTATTAAGATGGAAATTTGTCAATAAAACTTTATTTTGCTGCTTAAAATAAAACTATCTTTGTTCAGAGTAAAATATATTTACATACACTAATAGGAATGACAGAAAGAGTATTTTAGGTATCTCGAATTGTTGTCAATCTATTCTAATTTAGATGTCTTTCGACATTGTCTCTTTTTCTGTTTCAGTCTCAAGTAGGTTATTCCTATTTATTTTTAATTTTAAGTTAATGTGGACTCCAGAAGTTTACCATATATTCAGAACAATGTTTTCATCAGTCTTTATGTGTCAAAATAAAGTTTTTAAGTTCCTGACAAATAATATCAGAAATATTAAAAATTTTACATGCAAATGTATATAAAGCTGAAGAGATGATAATTTTGTGCAAATTCAAGCTTTTTTTTAATGTTATAAAGTACTGTTATATAGGTTCAGGCAATAAGAAAAATATGCTTTGATCCTCTATTAGTACAAAGATTTGATTTGTTATAAACTGGTGGGAAGTAATATAATTCAAACAATTAAAATATCAAGTGAGAAATATCAAGAAATACCTTTTCTAGATGGAGAAAATCTTGAGTAGTAGCTCTCTTCATCTTGTGTTTCTCCTTTTTTTTTTTGTACCCAAACTTTTGTTGATTTGAAGGACTTTAACTTTGGAAATTGGCTCTAGGTATTAAAAGAAAACTGATTTCTGACAAATTCATTAAAAGTTTTGTGGATAATGCATGGGTTGTATATTTTAAAGTTGAAAAACCTAAAATTTGAGGTCAAAGATTGTAATCATTTCTTGTATTTTGTACTTCTTTTTGATGACCCTTATTTTATTATTCTATATTTAGTTAAATATCTATGGAAACTTTTTAGTCATTTTCAGATTTTTCTCCATTAGCAGAAAATCTTTGTTACTCAGTCCCTTTGGATTACCTTATGAAATTTGACAAGTTTGGACTTTTTGTCATTATCAGTACTTTCTAAATCTACAGATTTGAAAGCTGTGGATCCCCATGTTAATAGGTTTTTTCCCAATCCTTTCCAAAGAACTGCTGCAAACATTTTTGCACATGTGGGTCCTTTTCCGTCTTCTATGATCTCTTTGGGATACAGACCCAATAGAGAGACTGCTGGATCAAACAGTATTATAGTTTTATAGCCCTTTGAGCACAATTCCAAATTGCTCTTCAAAATGACTGGATCAGTTCACAACTTTATCAACAGTGCATTAGTGTCCCAGTTTTCCCACATCCCCTTCATCATCCATTATTTTCTTTTCCTGTTATCTTAGCCAATCTAAGAGGTGTGAAATGGTACCTCAGTGTTGTCTTAATTTGCATTTCTCTAATTAATAGTGATTTAGAGCAGTTTTTCATATGAGTACAAATGGCTTTAATTTCTTCATCTGAAAATTGCCTATTCATATCCTTTGACCACTTATCAATTGGGGAATGACTTCTATTCTTATAAATTTGACTTAGAAATTATTTTCGAAATTAGAAAATTAGAAAAATTAGTGTTTATCAGAAACACTGGTTGTAAAAATTGTTCCCAAGCTTTCTGCTTTCCTTCTAATCTTGGCTGCATTGGTTTTGTTTGTACAAAAAGTTTTTACTTGAATTAATCAAAATTACCCATTTTGCATTTCATAATGTTCTCTTAGTTCTTCTTTGGCCATAAATTCCTCCCTTCTCCAAAGATCTTACAGATAGACTATCCCCCGCTCTCCTAATTTACTTATAGTATCACCCGTTATGTCTAAATCATGAACCAATTTTGACTTTGTTTTGGTATAGGGTGTGATATGATGGCCTATACCTAGTTTCTGCCATACTATTTTCTAGTTTTACCAGCAATTTTTTTTTCAGATGGTGAGTTCTTATTCCAGAAAATGGAGCTTTGGGGCTTATCAAACACAAGATGACTATTTTTATTGTCTTGTCTACCTAATCTATTCCATTGATCCACCACTCTTTCTTAGCCAGTACCAAATGGTACTGATTTAATATTGTGATCTACTTGCTAATATTTTTTAAAATTATTTTATTCTGAATATAAGAAATAAAACAAGCATTTCCACAATATAGTAGAGTAGAACAAAAAGATGATTGCAAATAAACTACAAATCTTTTACATACAACTTTTTATTCTTTTTAAATATATAATAAAGTTATCATGTAACTTTCTTTTCCCCCCCCTTTTTTTTGTTCTATACCCATTTTCTCCACCCTAGAAAAGGCTACCACTATTCACAGATAAATCATTCTATAGAATTCATTCAAATAGAAATCCTTCTATTTGTCAGTTCTTTCTCTGGATTCAAATAGCATCTTTCTTCATAAGTCCTTTGTGGTTAATTTGTGTATTTATATTAGTCAAAATTATTTAGCTGCTTAAAGTTGTGCTTAAAACAATATTGCTGTTACTGTATACACTATTCTCTTGGTTCTGCCCATTTCATTTTTCATTATGTCATGTAAGTCTATCTGTTTTTCTAAAAATCATCAAGTTGAACATTTTATTGCACAATAACAGTATTCCATCATAGACATATACCACAATGTGTTGTCCCATTCATCAATTGATAGGCAATCCCCTCAATTTTCAGTATTTTATTTAAAATTTTTGCATCTGTATTCTATAGTTTTCTTTTTTTTTGTTTTTGCCCTTGTTGATTTAAGAATCAAAATTATGTTTGTATCATAAAAGGAATTTGGTATGACTCTTTTGCCCATTTTCCCAAATAATTTGTGTGATATTGGAATTAATTGTACTTTACATGTTTGGTTGAATTCATTTGGTGAATTGTGAATCTTTCTGGTTCTGGGGATTTTTTTTCCTAAGGAAGCTTATTTATGGTGGCTTGTTCAATTTCTTTTCCTAAAACAGGATCATTTAAGAATTCTTTTTCTTCTGTTTATTGGGGCACTATTCATCCATTTCATTTAGATTGTCAGATTTGTTGGCATGTAATTGGGCAAAACAGCTCCTAATAATTGCTTAAATTCCATCTTTAATTGAAGATTTAAAAATTATTCTTTCTTTATTTTTAAAATTGAATGCCCAATTTATTGATCTGTTTTTTTTGTCTGTTTTGTGATATAAGCATTTAGGGATATAAATTTTCTCCTCAATACTGCTTTACCTGTATCACACAAATTTTGGATGTTGCCTTGTTGTCTTTCTCCTTAATGAAATTAAAATTCTCTTTAATGAAATTACCGATTGTGGTTTATATTCTTTTGGCATACTTAGAATTTTTAGTCTTCTCTTTCTCAAAGATTTCCTGGCTGCAAGACCAATATGTTCTACTTGTATGTAGACTTTTTTTTTAATGCTGCTATTTCTTGCCTTCTTCTCTAGATGGGTCTTCACTGTGTATTCTCAGTTATCCTTGATTTTTTGGTGAGACTTGCCACGATGTAATTTTTTTTTCTATTTTGCATGTTATTTCTGTTGTATAATCCATAAATTCTGCTTTCAAGAACATCATGCTGCCAATCTATCCTTTCTTCGGAATTCATAAAACCTTTTAATTCCCTTTGTCTTGCAATACTTTTTTTGTTTGTTTGTTTGTTTGTTTGTTTGTTTTTGCTGAGGCAACTGGGGCTAAATGACTTGCCCAAGGTCACACAGCTAGGAAGTATTAAGTGTTTGAGGTCAAATTTGAACTCAAGTCCTTCTGACTTAAGAACTGGGGCTCTAACCACTGTACCAACTAGCTGCCCCTTAATTTTTTTTAAATAATAGGTTTTTAGTTTCACAGTAGAAGCAAAAATAGTTTTCACTGTTTGCCTTTGCAAAACCTTGTATTCCAAATTTTTCTCCCTTCCTTCCCCTACTCCTTCCTCTAGTTAGACATCTGTGTTAAACATGTGCAGTTCTTCTATACGTAGTTCCACATTTATCATTGCAATACTTATTAAGAGATATCTGGACCTTTTCCTTTTTGTAGAGGTTATTTTTATTTGTTATCCAACCTTTCCTTTTGCTTTTTTCCCTCTTATGTACCAGATCTTTAATTGAGTTTTCCTCTTCCATAGATCTTTGGTAACTGCAGTTTTTTCTCTATTGCTCCTTTTCTGCTTCCCTCCCCTGTGATAAAAGAGTCCCAGGGTAATGAATTTCAAAGTTGTCCCAGCTTCCTCCCAGTCTGCTGACCAACCTAGACCTCTGCCCCAAACTGGCTTTTGGGATGACAGAATTGGCCCCAGCTAGATTCTTCCTCCAGGCTTAGTCTAGTACTGCCCACACTTTTGTCCTGCTCCAGTTTCTTCCATTCCTGTTTTCTCTTTATTTTTCTTTATTTCGGAGGTCATTCCTGCTCCTCACTGCTACCGTGTTCCTCACTTAAAACCTGAACAAATGTCTACTGTTTGGATCTCTGGGGCACTAGGAAGATGTGGGTGAGGGTAGTGTATATCAGTAGTTTTCCAAGTGTAGTCCAGAGAATATTGGGGGTCTCTGAAGCCCTTCCAGAGGGTTTACAAATTCAAAATTAATTTTTATTTTTAATATGGTAAATTTTTGTAAGTGTAACACCACACAATCAAAAACTCTTTCGAGAGATTCTCAATATTTTTTAATTGCGTATAGATACTGAGAACAAAAGTTTGAGAATCACTAGTCTGTAAAGTTAAATTCTGTTGTAAGGGCACGAGTGAACTTAGATATTCATATTTATGGGGTCAGTGTTAGGGGAAGTTGTTGAGTGAGGTAAGGATTAATTAATCTAATCTACTGTCAAGTTTTTATTTTATATGGTTTTCATGTAACTTAGATCCCAGCTTCCTAAACTATGGGTCACAACCCCATAGGGGTCTGTAACTGGATATGGGTGGATCATGAAATTATAAATTATTATCAGTAAATGTTTGATTTATATATTATATACCTATTTTATATACCTGTATAACTGGGGTCACATAAAAATTTCATGAGTGGAAAAAGTTTAAGAAGCCTTAATGGACCATGGAGACAGCTGAAATGTCTTTATCTGTCATATAATTCCTATTTTGGAGAGGGTGAAAGATTGTGGGGATCAGAGAAAGTATCTCATCTCCATCTTGTTGGTCCTGTGGGATACTAGTTTCTTCTCAAATTGTTAAACCTGATTAGTTTCAGTCCTAATCCACTCTGGCAGGATCTCTTGTCATCTGCACCCAGTTCAGTGATCATGGACTCAGTACTTTAAAGCTGGAAGCGTTCTGTGCGTAATAACGTTTTCGATTAGCTGAAGCAGTTGGGGAGTGCCTCAGACACTTACAAGCTGCCCAGCCCTGGTCATTTCACCTCTGCCTGTTTCCTTCACTATAGAATCTTGAAGATGATGATACTATACTATTTCTCAGGATTGAGAATGATACATACATACATATATATATGTGTGTGTATATGTGTGTGTGTGTGTGTGTGTGTGTGTATATATATATATATACTATGAATAATACTCTCTATATACACTATGACTTATTTCCCAGCATTGAGAATGATACATATACATATATATATATATACACATAGTATCATTTATAGTGTGTGTGTGTGCATATATATGTGTATATATATACACACACACACACACACACACACACACACTATAAATGATACTATGTATATACACTATAACCTATTTCCCAGGATTGAGAATGATACATACATACGTATATATAGTGTGTGTGTGTATGTGTGTATATATATATGTATATATATATGCTATGAATAATACTCTATATATACACTATGACTTATTTCCCAGGATTGAGAATGATGCATATATATATATATATATATATATATATTTATATATATACTATAAATGATACTATGTATTTACACTATAACCTATTTTCCAGGATTGGGAATGATACATATATATATATGTATATACATATATATATATGTATACACACACACATATATAAAATACACACACACACACTATAACCTATTTATTTCCCAGGATCGGGAATGATACTATACATACGCTATAACCTATTTTCCAGGCTTTCTGTGAGATTCAAATAAGGTGATGATCCCAAAGCCCTTTGTAAGTCTGTGATACAAATGCTAGCTGTTATTGTTCTCATATGATCCTGACAACAGCCCTTCTGAGTCAGATGAGATAAGTGTGATTTGCCAGCATTTATTAAGGGCATCCCTCTTTTATGTCAGGCACTGTGGGTGCTAAGCACTGAGGTATAAAGAAAAGCAAAAAGAGCTCCTTCTGGTAAGAAGCTCCCCTCCATTCTGAGTAGGGAAGGTACTACCCCTGGGCTCTTGGGAAAGGAGCAGAAATGAGACTTGAAGGATGCTCCAGACCCCCAAAGGGGAGCTGAGGAGATGGAATGTCCCTGGTGGGAACAGGGAGTGTGGAAGGAGCCTCGGGCAAGTAGACTGGCAAGGTGGGCAGGGCCAGCTTGGGAAGCAAAGCTTTATGTGGTCCTGGAAGTCATTTTTTGTGCCCTAGACATTGTATCCACAATAAACAAAGTGCTTCCTGGTCAGAATCATCTCCCCGAAATTTCCTGCTTCAATGTTCCTGAACTCTGAAATTCTTTATCTGATCATCCCTTTCCATCCCTCTCTGGGCCTTATAAATAACCCCAATCCCACTGGATCCTCCAATCCCTCCACTCCTCTGCTCTTTCCCAGGCCATCTCTCCACAGGGTTACATTCTCCCCCTTGCCTTCCCTTGTTGGCTTCAGGGAATCAGCTCCATTCTGCCTCGAAGCTCTTCCCCTCTCCTCCTATCACTGATCAGACCTAGCCAAAGCCGGCCCTGGATTACTCCCCATCACAGCCTTTGCCATTCTCCAAGTGCTGTTTAATCAAGCTGGAGAAAGTCACAGGGCCTTTGGTTCCACTCTGTGTTTAGGTTAGATAATACTGGCTGCACCCCTCCTTATATTTCCTGAATGGAACCCACTCAACTCAGGGATTCCAGCCTTTCCTCGAGGCTCCCATTGCTTCCCTGGCACCTGAGGACAAATGGAGGCCATTCCACAAAAACTCCCTGGGGGATAAGGGAGAAAATCTGGACCTCAAAAGTAAAAAAACAAATGTAAAGAAAAATGTTTTAAATGTACCTGGGAAAAATATTAATAAAAAAAATGATAAAAAAATAAAAACTTAGCAAAAACTCCCTTCTCACTCCCCAACCTTTTCCTCACCTCAGATCCCCAAGATGCCTTCTGCTCCTGTATCCTCCTTCACCCCTGTCTCACATGGAGACATGCTCCTCTCCCCAAGGGAAACCCCTTTCTATGCATCCCTGTACCCATCTCTCTCCACTTCTCCACAGGATTACCCTTTCACTAATAATCTCCACCTCCCCAGTCTCTGGCATCTCTCTGCACCCTAGCTCCTTCCCTCCTGCCTACAAACACAAACATATCTTCCCTCTCCTTCAAGAGCCTTCGTCTTCTTGGGCTGGCTCTCCTCCCATATCTCTCCTCCCCTTTTCAGCCTAGTTCCTTGATCCAACTAGGGCCACTTCTCACAGCCTTGTTCTTCCTCTGCACTCTGGCTTCTCACCTCCTCCTCCAAGTAAGACTGGCTCGGAGCCACCAGCAATTGCCAACTCAGAAGGCTTTTTTTTTCACTTTTCATCCTTGCCCTCTATGCAGTCTTTGGCATTGTGGGTCTCCCTCTCTTCTGGGTTTTGGAACACTGAGGGCCAAGTGCACAACTCTACTGATTGGTAAAGGAGAAGTTCACCAGCTGGAGGTTCTGTGCCTCACACTGAAGGGGATCATTGCCAAGTGTTTTGTATTCCCTTATCCTCAGAGGATCCAATCTTTTCATATATTTTCACAACCATATTGTTTTAGCAATTTAATCTAACACTATTTCATTGAGAGGGCACTTTGTGAATTTTTTTTAAAAAAAGTTTTCATTGTTTTTCTCAGTTACATGTGAAAACAATTTTAAAAATTCATTTTAAAAAATAATTTCAGTTTCAAAACCCCTCTTTGCCTCCTTGAGAAGGCAAGCACTTTGAGACAATTATGTCCACACAGTCATACAATACATATTCCCATATTAGCCACATTGTAAAAGAGAAAAAAGAAAACCAAGAAGAATAAGAGCAGATAAGGATGTGCTTTGATCTGTGTTCAGACCCCATCCGTTCTTTTTGTGGAGCTGGATGGCTTTCATCATATGTCCTTTGGAATTGTATCATTGTATTGCTAAGAAGAGTTAAGTCATTCACAGCTGGTCATTCTCTCTCTCTCTCTCTCTCTCTCTCTCTCTCTCTCTCTCTCT
>JAJPUD010013455.1:30001-44327 GCA_023553655.1 Myrmecobius fasciatus
AAAAAAAAAAAAAAAAAAAAAAAGAATTGCTTTGGCTACATCCCCAAATTTTGGCTTGTTGTCTCATTATTGTCATTCTCTTGAATGAAATTGATTATTTCTGTGATTTGTTGTTTGATCCATTCATTCTTTAGGATTAGATTGTTTAGTTTACAATTAATTTTTAGTCTCTCTTTCCTATAGCCCTTTTTTGCATCTAATTTTTATTGCATCATCATCTGAAAAGGATGCATTTAATATTTCTGCCTTTCTGCATTGGATAGTGATGTTTTTATTGGTCAGTTTTTGTGTAAGTGCCATAGAAAAGGTATATTCATTTTTATCCCCATTCAGTTTTCTCCAGAGTTCTCTTTTATTTAACTTTTCTAAAATTCTATTCACCTCCTTAACATCTTCCTTGTTTTTTTTTTTTTTTTTTTGTTTTGTAGTTGAATATTTTGAGTTCTTAGGAAGTTGAAGTTTCCCTTGTATAGTTTTGCCATTATTTTTTTTTTCTTGTAACTCACTTATCATCATATTTAAGAATATGGATGCTGTATTTGGCATATATATATGTTCAGTATTGATGTTACTTCATTATCTGTGATAATTTTTAGCAAGATAGAGGCAGCTAGATGGCGCAGTAGACGGAGCACCAGCCCTGAATTGAGGAGGACCTGAGTTCAAATGTGATTTCAGACACTTAACACGTCCTGGCTGTGTGACCCTGGACAAGTCACTTAACCCCAATTGCCTCAGCAAAAAAAAAAAAAAAACAAAAAAACCCCAAACAATCCCCCCAACTTTTAGTAAGATAAAGTTTCCTTTGTTATCTCTTTTAATTAGATTTACTTTTGCTTTGTCTGAATTTAGGATTGCTACCCTTTGCTTTTTTAAAAAATTCATCTAAATCATAATATATTGTGCTCCAGCCTTTACCTTAACTTTTTGTCATTTCTCTGCTTCACATGTATTATTTATAAACAACATATTGTAGGGTTATTTTTTTTAATCCACTCTATGTTCTTCCAATTTTGTGGGAAAGTTTACATTCACATTCACAGTTATGATTACTCACTGTATTTCCCTTCATCTTATTCTGCCTACCCCAGTTTATACAATTTTTTCTTCTTTCACCCTGTCCCTCTTCACCAGTGTGTTTTGATCACTGGCTTTATGCACTGGGCCTCAGGTGCTGGTGGCTTCCTCTGCACACTGGAATAGTGTGGCCTTTTCATGCCTATTGTTGCCTGGTTCTTAGGGCTGGCAGGTTGCCTTCTGCCCTGGGTCTGGAGGCCTCACAATTGGCCTGCTGAGCTAGGATTGAGGGGTCTCAGTTGCTGATCTGTGAAGTGGCTCAAAGTTTCTATCTGCACTGGGCTGTGCTCCCCTTTTCCCCAGGTGAGACATCTTTCTTGAAGTTCTTCTGACTTATCTTAAGCTGGTTCACTTAATTTTTATTTTGTAGATTCTGTCATTCCAGAATATGTTTAGAGGCTTGATTTAACATTATTTCAGAGGAAAATTGGAGAGATCTTTGCAACTTCCTGGCTTCTCTCCACCATTTTGGTTCTGGGTACATCTCAAATGTCTTAAATTTTTTTTTTTTTTTTTTACTTTTTATTTTGCCAATCTGATTTTCTGTGCTGATCAGTTTTGATATACTATCACAGTCATTCTTTATAAATTTTATATGCTAAGCTGAGAAATAGGTCTGTTTTTTAGCTGTCATAGAATATTCAGTTATATCCAACTTTTCTTATATCTATAAAGACCAATAAATATTTTGCATTTGCTGTACATATAATAAATGTTTACATTGTTTTATTATCTATTATATCATTAAGCATAATAATTCCCCTGGTGATTCTTTTTAATCTGACATTTTCTGTCTCTGAGACCACAATATGACTGCCAGACATTTTATCTATTCCTTTGAGGTATAATAAATTATATTTTTGCTCATTATTTTTTAGGATGCCTATTAGCCACATATTAGAAAAATTATTTTAATTGATTTCAAAGTGTCATGATCAGACATACAGTGATTTTGGCGTTCAAGTAGGGATTCTGTCTTCTGATTTCTCAATCTAACATCAAATTATTTCTAAACTGTCAGAAATATTCAATATACAAGTGCAAATTAATTCCTAATGTATGGTCATAGGTAAGCAAGACCTTCATTTGCTTTTTGTAAACTGTACTACAGTATTCTCTTTATTTCAAGGTGATCTGGTAATCTCATTTTATTGGCATTGTAATAACTATCAAGATGTAACCAATGGTTGTATTCTTCCACTATATATGGCAGAATCTTTGAGAAACACGATCGTAAGGAATGTATATTACAAACCATCTTGAAATATCACGGACCATCATACATTCTACAAAAAACAAAACTCACATTGCCTCTCTTTGTATGTTAAAGCTACTTTCTGATGTGAACTAGATTGTTCTTCAATCGCTAATGGATTATTATTATTATTTTTTTATTTTTTGCTGAGGCAGTTGGGGTTAAGTGACTTGCCCAGGGTCACACAGTTAGGAAGTGTCTGAGACCAGATTTGAACTCAGGTCCTCCTGACTTCAGGGCTGGTGCTATCTAATGGATTTTTGAGGGAACTGCTGGGCAACATAGATCCGTTATTCCACAGAGTTTCTGAAAGTGATAGAAAGAACAAAGTTGTGTCTGAAGAGATTTTTCCTTATAATGGTTGTTTTATCCACTTAATACACTGCTTGTCATTAGCCAATAGAAAAATACAGCTTTTTTTTTTTAATAGTAGCTAAACCATGCCTTTTGTTGACTGATTTGGCAGATAAGAACAAAAAATGAATTTTCATTTCTTAACAAGACAGCTTGTAAAATTCTCCCTCCCATTTTCTACCTTTGTCCATGAGAGAAGAAGCCCTATTCATTGTATTCTGGTTACAAATCAAAAGACACCAGGGAATACCTTGAATAGAGAGTTGGACTTAGTGATTGGACATGAGTTCAGATACTTGCTAGCACTGTGACCCTGAATAAGTCACAATTGCTGCCATACTTCTTCCTCAATTGTAAAATGGAGATAATAACGGTACTTATTTTTAGGCATTGTTGTGAAGATCAAATGAGATATTGTCCATAAAACATTTAATCCATTAACTTGCATGAAGTAGTCATTATACAAATGCTAATGAATATTATTTGTTATTGTTGTTGCCACTTTTATTAATTCAACTTGACCCAGAACCAGACTGATTCAGGTGCTGAACCAAATAATGCAAAGTTTTGTTTAGAGAAAGATTCCAACTTTGAAATTATGTTTTATTCAGCGTACTCCCAGTTGCAAATTATTTGATTTAAAATACTATTCTTATTCAACAAAATCCATAAAATAAGGAAATTTACATCGCAGTCATGCAGATTAGTAGAAAATATTCTCATTAAATTTCAATTGTGCAAGGTAAAAAATGCATACATTTTAATGAATATTTTGAATAGAATATTAAATGACTAGGAGTTCAGAACACACTTTATTTTTGTTCTTGAAAGGAGTTTTAAAAACAAGATCTCAGGGAACTACTGCTCTGGAATTATGATTGCTCACTGCATTTACCAGTGTTGTTGTAAACTAGTTCTTCTCACTTTTCTACATCAGTTTAAACGGTTCTTCCTGGATTTTTCTGACACTGTGCTTTTCATTATTTCTTATTTTCCGTGATATTCTCAAACGATCATTTCTTCTGGCACTTTCAATATATGGGTTTCCATATCTTTGCAACAGCAGAAAAGAGCAGCCATAATTTTGCTTTGTATAAATGGATCTTTTCCCTCTTTCTGTGATCCTTTTAGTTTATAGGTATAGTACTTATCATGGGAAGCAAATTTAGGGGAATAGTTCCAAAATATATCACAGAAGGCCATCCTTTCATTTGAATGCTACATGAATATTTGTGTCAAAGGCATTTCTCTTACGTGACATGTAACGTGCT
The DNA here is from genome assembly GCA_023553655.1 of Myrmecobius fasciatus. Taxonomy (NCBI): domain Eukaryota; kingdom Metazoa; phylum Chordata; class Mammalia; order Dasyuromorphia; family Myrmecobiidae; genus Myrmecobius; species Myrmecobius fasciatus. The sequence goes on from JAJPUD010013455.1 coordinate 33,959, forward strand.
TCTGCTTTTTTTTTTTTTTTTTTGCTTTTTGCTAAGGCAATTGAGGTTAAGTGACTTGCCCAGGGTCACACAGCTAGGGAATGTTAAGTGTCTGAGACCAGATTTGAACTCAGATTCTCCTGACTTCAGGGCTGGTGCTCCTCCCACTGCTTCACCTAGCTTCCCCGGTGCTTCTGCTTTCTAATGCATTCTCCTCCTCTTTGGTTTTTACAGATGAACTTATCCCGTGCACATTTTATTACGAGAATTAATTAGGTTTTCTCTAGGATACCCTTTGATCTTTCCTCTTTGCCCCTGCCTCTATCCTTAGAAGATGCCCCTTAGAGAGAAGGGGAAGGGAACAGTGTCAGTAATTGATCGCTGTAACAGCATGACCCCCAATCCTCATCCCATGTTGTCTCCATCCATCACCATCCCAGATGACCGGCTGCAGTGCTATTTTAAAAGTCCCTAACTCTTTCCTCTCCCTTATTTGAAGCTTCCTCCGTGCTGCAAAGTTATTTTCCACCACGAGGTAGCTAGATAGCACAATGGACAGAGCTCTATTCTTGGAGTCAAGAAGATTCGAGTTCAAATAGAGGCTCAGACACTGTCCAGCAAGGTGACCCTGGGCAAGTCATATTAACTCTTTGCCTCAGTTTCTTTATCTGTAAAATGAGGATAATAATAGCTTTCACCTCCCAGAGTTATTAGGAGGATCAAATGAGATAATACTTGTAACTTGTTTGGAACATGCTAGGCACTATATGAATGTTAGTTATTATTATTGTTATTTTGACTAGTTCCTCACCATCTCTCTTTTCCTTCTTAAACTACTATTCTCTCTTCTTTTATTCACTTATTTTCTTCTTGAGCTTGATGAATTTTCAGGGCAAATCCCTCTCTTTTGGCTCATGACCTGTTGCATCTTCCCAGACCATCTCAATGTTTGTATCCGGGATGGAGCTCCTGGACAGCGGGCACTTTTACCTTCTTTTGTATTCCCAGGCTTATACAGTGCCTAGAAAGTAGTAGGTCCTTGATTTTTTTTTCTTACAGTATAGAAATGTAGCCTTGATTTTCCCCTCAGTCCTACCTTCTTTTTTTTCCCTTCAAAGTATTTTATTTTTCAAATTACATGTAAAGATAATTTTCAACATTCATTATTGTAAGATTTGAGTTCATACTTTTTCTCCCTTCCTCTTTTCCTTCCCTTCTCCCCAAGACAGCAACCAGTCTGACATAGGTTATATACACACACAATTATTTTAAATGGATTTCCATAATGGTCATGTTACAAAAACAAAATCAGAACAGAAGGGGAAAAACTATGAGAAAGAAAACGCAAACCAAAAAAAAGGGTGAATAATGTAGGCTTATGACTGGTCTCACTCTTCCCCAGATGCTCAATCCTCTACCCAGCTGTCAAATTCATGTTCCTAAAATGCACTTCTCTTCCTGTCAGTGTCTGTTCTATAAACTAACACTCTGGACTCCCTGTCGCCAAGATCAAATATAGATTGGCTGTCCCTCTCCCACCTCCTCAGTCTCCCCCTCCACATGCGCACTAACCAGTGGGACAGGCCCCCCTTTCCTCCTTGTCCAGGATGCTCCATCTCCCACCTCCATGTTTGCTCTGGCTGCCCCTCCTGCTCATCCTAGCTTCCCTGAAGTTCACCTAAAACCCTTCATTGTACAGTAAGTCTTCTCTAGTCCTCCTTAGCCTTAGTGCCTTCCCTCTGCTGATTAACTCCAATTTCTCCTGGATATGGTGTGTCCTTAAGAACAGCACTTGTCCCCTGCCTTTCTTTGTATACCTTATGCTTACTACAAGGGCCGGAATGTGTAGCAGGTGCTTAATAAATGCTTGTTGACTTGAAGAAAATCTAGGGAAGTGTTCATGGTGTACAGCCCTTTTTGGATGCTGTCAAGAGAGTTCTATGTCCCCAGATTCCAAATGATGACTTCTTGTAGGATCACAGCCTTATCAAGGCAGGAACTGAAAGGCCAGGAGTCCAGCCACCTCATTTTACAGATGGGGATTGGGGCTCATCTGCTTTTGGCTCCAGAAGCCATGGTGTATTCCCTTCCTGAAAATAGGAAGTCAGGTCTTCTCTGGCATGAGGAATATAGAGAATATAGAGCGGTCGAGAAAGGAGAGAAACTTAGAACTTAGTCCTCTTTAGGGAAAGGGGACATGTAAGCAAGAACCACAGGAGTCTTCAAGGATGGAAACCATTTGGTTATTTCCGTGGTATTGATTGTTGGGATCTTTGGAGGGCGATTGATGGATCCTGCAGCCGATTGGGAATTAGAAAATTCCATCTCTCTTTCACAGAAGAATGGCCCATTCCATAACTTTCAGTTCTTTAGAAATTAGAGGCAGCTGGCAGTGCAGTGGTAAGTGTCTCGGACCTGAAGGCAGGAAGCTTTAGAAGCGGGTGCTTCTGGGCACTTATGTGTGTCTCAGTTTCCTCAGCTATAAACTAGGGACAATGATAATATCAAACTCACAGAGATGTTGTGAAGCTCAAATGAGAAAATATTTGTGAGTTACTTAGTACAATGGCTGACACATAGTAGGTATACACAAATGATTACAGCCTTTTCCACCAGCTCTGTAGGAATTAGAGGAAAGAATTAAGGAAGACTAAGGATAAATATAATATCGTGTGTGTGTGAATATACATATAGCATATATATGTGCTATAGTATATAGGGAGTAGCTATAGTAGTGAGAAGACTAAATTGATTTACTATCACTTACTTATTCGTCCTATTTATAATTAATTGATTTTATCCTATAACTACGTTTGTCCTGTAATTTCTTGATTCATGGTTCTTTCTCTCTGAACTTAGTTCAGAATTCAGCTGGTCTCTACTGGGTTAATTTTAAAAATCCAACTCTGTTAATCACCGATCCATTCTTGCCTCAAGAAAGTTAGCTGTCCTTGAGGGGGTCCTGTGAATACCAGGCCTTGGGGCCTAATATCTTTAGGAGACCAAGACATCCTTTAAGCTTGTCCAGAATATTGGGCCTGTTCTCTCTGAAACTGCAAGGTGCTCTAAAGCAACGATCATTTAAAAAGTTACAGGGCACAGAGAGTGGGTTATTGCATGAGTGCCTTGTTACCCCAGATCGCAACCAGTCATATTGTTCCCTGCACTTCAGCTCTTTACCCAGTCATGTTGTTTTCAGTCCCATTATTTTATCCCCGTTCTGTTCTTTGTCCTGTACTCCTCCAAACCTATAAAAGGGGGGCTGCTCAGGAACTTTGGCCAATGGCAGAGCCATGGACCCTTTTATTGGCAGCCAGCATGCCCCTGTATATAGTAATATGTTACATTGCTCAGAGAATTGCCTCTTTTTACCTTATTGGTTCGTTTCACATGTGATACTTGGCAGGATCAGGAGCAATGTGCTCCCAATTTACACTTGTTAAAAAGAGCTTTCTAAATTCTACATCAATCTCAAAGAAAAAGTGGATAGTTTTGTTTTTTGTTTTTTGTTTTTTTTTGGCAAGTAGGCGTTCCTTTGCTGCCCTTCTTCAAGGAAAAGATTCATGGGCAGTTTTCAGAGATTTTGCAGAGAAAATTTACATCTAGTTAGTTAGAGACTGGATGAGATAGAACCTCTAAGATTATCTCCAAGTCTATAATTTGCTAATAGTAGATTGACTTTTGACCTGAAGCTACCTAGAGTAGGAAAGAAGCCTTTTCAGGAGCAACAGATGAAGGTGCCAGCTTCCCATCCCATAATTTCAGACACCTTTCACGGGAGAGCTGGGTGGCAGGCGGACCCTGTGAAGGAACCAGCCCATTTGTCTTTGGAGTAATTGGTAAAGTTCAACTCTGCACATGAGGGTGGAAATGAAGATATTCCCTTGATGGTACATTCAGGATGACCCAGGGACCTGGACATTTTCCAGCATGACCATCTTGTTCAGCTCCTTCTATGAAGGGTCCAGGAGGAGCCATCACTCCCAAGTGAAGTAAAAAGCCATGTCCTTGAACGTCACTGACTCCTAAACCATCAAAAGCCAATTTAAAGCTGAAAGAAAATCCAGTTGATCTAGTCCAACCAACCATCAGCTTAATGGGAAGAAACTGAAACACGGAAGGAATTGGCCAACCTCATGTAACCTTTATGAGAGTTCAAGCCAAAATGTGAACCCCGTCATCATGAAGGGCCCAGTGGAATACTGAGAACAGAAGTGAAAATCACATTGGAATAATAAAAGCTGGAGAAATGTCTTACTACACAATGGTTTTCCCCATGAAATCAGAGCGTTCGGGCCCTGAGGTGTCAGAATCTAGGGAAGAGAAAGGGAGAAGGGGGCGGAAAATCCCCCCTCTACAGAAGTGTTGTAAGTCATAGATTAAGAAGACTCTATACAGTTTGTGAGGAGCTTGTGAAGAAAGACATTTATTTCCCTGATTTCCTAAAAGGCTGAAATAAAGTCTTGTGTGGATGAAAGGATACTGTCACTTAGGATTCACACTCTGGGCTGTACCGAGTGGTCCCGACTGTTCCAGCCAAGTGGAGAAGAGCGTTCTAGGTTTTACTGACACTAGGTTTGATGTGTCAGAGAAAACAGCTTTGCTTTCTGGTTGCTTTCCCTTGTTCCCGGCACCTATTTCTTAATTTCATATTTAGTCATGTAGAAATGAGGAAGTGAAATGGAGATTTGGATCGTTTTATGGCCTGGGGCTTGAGAATGAGGTGATTTTCAAGAAAGATGCTGACAGGATATCCAGGAGGAATAAATAATCTGAACGGTCCTGCTGACCTCTAGACTGCTGGGATTTAGGAGCCAAGAGAATAAATCAAGGCTGGGGGTTGTGAGAGGGGCTGCATCTGCAGAACCTTTGACATTTAGCAGGGGTTGCCTCCTTTCCATAGAGAGCCCCTGGCCCAGCCCTGTTTCCAGGCTTTTTATACATTACTTCTTACTTATCCTCTCTGACCCGGGACCCTGGGCTCTGCTGAGCTGGACCAAGACCCTCCATCCCATAACTGGCATCCAGGGGCTTCTCTCACACTCGGAATGACCTCCCTCCTCCCTGGGCCTCCCAGCCTCCTTCCCATCTCAGCCAAAAACAAGCTCTGTTGGAGCCTCCAGAGTGTCTCCCGTCTACATGGTAGAGAGCCTGTGTGGACACAGTTGCTCACAAGTTGTCTCCCTTTCAGAGTGGACTCCTCAGGAACAGAGACTGTTATTTATTTTTTTTTTTTACCATCCTTCACCTCCCCTAGAGGTTGGCACAGTGCTTGGCACCAGGAGTCCCATTCATAATGCTCTTTGGTGGGACCTGAGATCTGGCAAAGGAGAGGGACTCAGAGAGCCCTGGGAGCAGCTGTGTGGCCTGAGGGGGCAGGAAATGGGCAGCGCCAGGAGGATTATTCCTGCCCTGCTGCCAGCCCTGCCAGGGCCCCCCTCCCTCTGACAGAAGGAAGCTTTCTATGCTCTCTTGGACGTCCCTGGGCTGATGCTGCTCAGCTCTGAGGAGGGACTGCACTCACCTGGGACGAGGGTCTCTGGCTGCCAGGGGCCATCTCTCTGGTTCCGGGCTTGGGTCCTGTGCCAGCTGAGCCGGGGAGGATCTCAGAGAGGGAGACAATGTCTGTGCCTTCCCTTCCGGGGCTGGATGTGCCTGCTTGGAACTACAGAAGGTAAGGCCTGAGGTACAGTTGGCCGGGCTCCCAGGGGAGCGTCAGGCTTGGAAGCGAACTTGGTCTGGACAGGAAGAGAACTCCCCCCCCCCCCCAAACTCCTTCCCTTTGGCCTCATGCCTCCCCCTTCCCCAGCCTCCGCCAGGGACCAGGAGGCCGAAGGGGCTTGGGGATCCCAGGTGGGCTGAGGGCAGGTGGAGCCTCAGTGACCCCGCCCCTGAGCCCTCCCTCATCTGAGACTGTGGGTGATGTGGGCATTGGGGCGCTGCCCCTGGTAAAGCTGGGGCTGTCAGCCCAGGACCTTGGGAGAGCCGCGGGAGGAGGCCTTCCCCGGGCAGAGCAGCCGCGTTCCCCGGGAGGTCGGATAGGGAAGGGGAGGGCAGAGGCACAGGCCGCCAGCGGAAGCGGGGCGGGGGGGGGGGTCCTGGCTCAGACCCCCGGGGACCTGCTTGGGCCGAGATCTCAGTTCCCAGCGGGGAAGTCGCAGAGGTCTCTGCCTCGCCTCCTCCTGGAGGGTCCCCAGAGCCCGGAAGCTCCACCTGCCCAGCCCCGGAGGCCCCCAGCGTGGCCCTTTCCTCCAATCCCACCCAGGACCAGGCCCTCAGGCTCCGCCCACCTCCTCCCCAAGCCCTGCCTCCTTCACTTGGAACGCCTGGGCCACGGCAGTGACCCTTTCTCCCCCATCTGCCCCCGGGCCTCCAGACTCTGCTCCCAGGCTCCGATTCCACCAGGGCCCCACCCCTGACTCCCCCCCCCCCCAACTCTGGACTCCTCCAGCGTCTCCCTCCCCCTCCCCCGGCAGCAGAAGCTCCTGGCCTTCTCCCCCCCCTTCTTCCTACAAGGATGGGCCCCCCTCCATCCCTCTCCTCCCACCATCCCCCACGCCGCCCTCACTTCCTCAGGTCCCTGTGGCCTGGCGCCCGGAGATGCCCACCCACCCTAGCTCTCCTCCAGTCTGGGCCGTCACCTCCTTGTCTGAGTGACCTGCCACTCAGGGGCTTCTCTCTGTCCTTTCTTCCCTAAGGGGCAGGCTCGCTGGAAGTCAGCCGCACCCGGTACAGGAGCCGAGCCCGGGAGGTCCGGTCCCCCCCACCCCCCCCAGGTCCGGGCGCCTCCCCCGGGGGTCCCGCTATAATGTATGTGACTGAGCTCCTCTCTTTCCATTTACACGGCCCTTCACCACCCCCCTCGGCTGGTGCCTCCCCTGGGAGGTCCCATTCGTTCCCTCTGCACCCCTCCCAACCCGGGTGCCAATGGGGAGGGGCAGAAAGCTGGGCATCCTGGTCCTGGGGTTCGGAAGCCTGGCCGGAGGCCGGAGGGGAAGGTTGCCGTTGGGGTGCAGGGAGCTCAAAGCCCACGAGCAGATCCTTAGTGACCCCCCTCGCATTTTTTTCTTACAAAAAGCAAAGCCCCCCCCCTTACCTTATCTTGCAAAGGGACAATGGTGGCAGGGAGGAAGCTTTAGAAAAATTACTGGGCAGTGGCAGCTGGATGTGGCAGTGCAGGGGGCACCCTGCTGCATTCGGGAGGCCCCGGGTTCAAATTTGACCTAAGTCACTTAACCCTGATTACCTCGGGGGAAAAAATTACTGCTCTGGAGAATGGGTCTTAAGGCGCTGTCTGACACAGAGCATCCAGTCCTCCGGCTTGGGGGGTGGGAGGTGCAGGGGGAGCGTTTCTGCTGGACTCTGGGGAGCTGAATTGGAGAGGTGAGGGAAAGTTTAAGGGTGAAAGCCCGAGACAAAATAAGGGGCATACGTTTATCAACATATATGTGTGTGTATATAAAACCAACATACATGTAGATGTGTATTTGTGTGTATATCTCAACACACATTTGTAGACACACACATGTATATATCAATATATGTAGATAGACATATATCCATGTCCATTTACATGTAGATGTAGCTAGCTGTATGTATGTACATGCATGCCAACCAACATGTAGACATATCTACATGTATAGACCATCAAACACAGGTGCATGCATGTATATACCAGCACATATATGTGTGTGGATGTATGTGTGTGTACATAGACACACACACAGGCGTGCATGTATGTGAATTGTTTCTATATCTTGGATCCACCAAACTCCTTTCAGAGAAATTTTGCTACAAAGATTTTTCCCCTTCATTCGACCACTTCTAGTTTTCTGTTCGATTCTTGAATGTTTTCTGTTCAGAATCTTTTCAGTTTCCAGTCAGAATGTGAATGGAGGGTTGGGAAATCAGTGCGGACGGGTGACCGAGTGGGATTTAAGCCGGGACAAAATACACCATCCATCCCTATTAAAACCACTTGGAAGCAGTTTGATAGAAACAATATGTCCCACTGTATCCCAAGATAAGGTCAAAACTGGGCACATGATCTAGAAATGAAGGGTAATATCATAAAACAGATTAGAGGAACATGAAATACTTTGCTTGACAGATCTATGCATAAAGGAAGCATTTTTGACAAGAGATAGCATAGTGGGATATAAAATGGATAATTTGGACCACATTAAAATAAAAAGGTTTTTGTACAAAAAAAAGCAGTGTAGCCAAAATTAGAAGAAAGGCAGGAAATGAGGAACATTTGTTTTACAGCAAGTTTCTTTGCTAATGGCTGTATTTCTCAAAAATATGATGAATTGAGTCAAATTTTTAAGAATATGAGTCATCCTCCAATTGATATAAATTTTCAGAAGAAGAAATCAAAGCTAACTATAATACTGAAAACGGCTCCAAATCACTATTAAATAGAGAAGTGCAAATTAAAATGGATCTTTTCTTGTGAAGATGTAGGGGTGTGTCTTGTACTGGGAAGTAGGAGGCGGTAAGTAACTGCTGCCAAACATCACTTTACTACAGTGCAGAAATCATAAAGGTAAAAAACCCAGTTTTTATGAATGTGCTGAAGGATAGGTTCGGGTCTCAGAAAACATGAAGCATCATGAGGATTCTAGCACGTCTTTTTATAAACAGTTACATTATCTGGACAAAGACATTTAAATATTGCAATCATATTTCTTTTTTTTAAATTATTTTTTCAATCTTTTATTTCTTTTAGGCCACCAATTTCAAGAGAAGAGATTCATGATCTCATACTTCCTTAAATGTCTTAATTGTGGAGCAAACTTAGTTCAACAAAATCATATTCTAATACATCACTTAAAGAAATAAACCTTGTCCGACAAACTGTAGAAGTAAAATAAAATAAATCAGGTTACAGGTTAAACTACATTTAGAAGGCTCCCAAATAAGCTGATTGAGGAGGAGGATTTACATGTAGCCCAGAAGTCTGGGGCAGTTGAGATTTGTACGGATAATTTTGATACTCAAGTAACAGCATTTACTCAGTTCATTGTGATTTGATAAGCATCAGTGATTGTATTAGTGAATTAAGCAGAATAGGATTAAGTTGAAATTAGAGATGTATATTAATGCCTATTGTTAGGATAAAAAATATATGCTAGGACCAAATAATTTCTTTTGTTTTAAGTGACTTTGATATTCATGGTATCATTGTACCTTATAGGATAAAATCTTATAACATCATTATAGAAAAGCACATTACATTTAACCCTGAAACTTGCTGATTGCAGCATGGAGACCTTTCACCATTATGATTGCTCACTGCTCCATTGTGACCTTCCCTTTCCTTATTTCCTAGCATATCACTGGCCAAAACATGTTTGATTTTCTAGGAAAAGCCTTTATTGGGTAAGAACTGCAGTTACCTCAAAAGCCTCCTGAGAAAGTGGCTATGATTGATGGGCAAGCTTCTCAATTAATCATTTTTCCTATTTCTGGTATTAACCAATCTTATGTCTCATTCTATTTTAAATGCTCTCCCAGGTATATAAAAGTAGCAGGCACCCAAGGGGAGGGGTCCCTGATCTTGAGAAAGAGCTTGGGCTCAATTAATTAGGGACTCCTGGATTCCTTAGGAAATTGGAAATGCTTCAAGTGATTGAATATCCTTTTGGAATTTGGGGGTCACATTTGGCAACTCCAATGGGACTCAAGCTTCCTTTAGGCTGCCCTCCTTGATGGAGCCATTAATCCATTAAAGGACCCTTTCCTCAGATGAATTTTCAGCACCGCTGAATTCAGCTCCCCTAAGTAGGATGGACCTGTGAAATTGGTCTTCCCCTTGATCTTCCACTACCCATATTCTTAGCCCCAGGAAACTTTTCTAAACCGAGGTGGTGAGTTTCCTTTTGCTTTAAATTATGATCTTTTGACTTTCATTTGAAAGGGGTCTCTTTTTTTGGCTTGAAAAAAGTGAATAACAATCACTCCCATCTCAAGTTCTGTATTACCATGCTAGATTCATTTAGTCAGAAAAGTTGTGAAACTTGTTAGGTGAATTTGTAAAGCTGTCGAAAATAGCTGACAATTTTAAAGCATCCACCAAATGGATTCCCCCCTTCCCATTTTTTTTTCTTTGGAAAAGAGGGACTAGAAAAATTATGCACTGATTTTGCAATAATAGTTTCAGTTCCCTTTTTCCGCCAGTCAGGTATCTCTCAGTTGAAAGCAAGGTCTGGGAAACCAGCCAGACCGGGAAGCCTGCCAACTCCCACTATCTGCAGGATCCTCTTACAAATTTAGCTAAAGAAGCTTACTTAAAAAATGTATTCGAATAGGAAGCTTCTCCCCTTTCCCCAATATATTAATTCAGAATTTGTCTCTGAGTCTCTCTATGTATAAAGACACCATTTTA
>JAJPUD010013456.1:0-13883 GCA_023553655.1 Myrmecobius fasciatus
TTCATTTCCATTTGTTCAATTCTAATTTTTAATGTCTTATTTTCTTCAGTTACTGTTTTTAGCTCCTTTTGTAATTGGCCAATTTGTTCATTGTAGTCTTTTTTCCATTTTTTCCATTTTATTTTGCAGTGATCTCATTTTGTTTCCCCATGTTTCTTCCAACTCTCTTTTAAGATCCTTTATGTAATCTTCAAAGAAAGCCTTGTGACATGGAGTCCAGTTTATGTCTCTCTTTGGTGCTTTTTCTGGAGTTGCTTTACCTTTAGGGGCCTCAGGATTTGAGGTCTGTTCTTCCCTCTCTCCATAAAAGTTGTCTATGGTGAGAGCTCTTTTTGGTTTTTTATTCATTTTTTAAAGGTATGAGGTCTGTTCAAGGCAAAGGAGGGACAGCTGCTTTAATTTGTCCTGGGGCAGTTCTGCTGATAGAGTTATTTCAGGTTTTGGGCAGTTCTGCTGATTGAATTATTTCAGGTGCTGATCAGTTCTGCTGATTGATTGATCACCCTGCGGTGCTGTGTAATGGCAGCTAGGTCAGACATTCATCAGGGGTTCAGTGGTTCACAATCTACCCCCTAAAAAAGGCAGACCCTCCAAACCACCTGCCCACAATCAGGACAAATTGGCCCAAGAGGCCCGCAGAAGACTCCCAGGTGTGTGAAAAGCACAACACTCCCACTCCTGTTCCGACTCCTGTTCTGACTCCTGTTTCATCTCCCTGCTCCAGGTCCTTGCACTGCAGTCTGGGTTCAGCAGACCACCCCCCTGCCCAATTAAAACAGACCTGTTGTGAAGTTCTTCCAAAGTATCTTCTTCTAGAAATGTGTTGTCCTCCAGATATTGTGGATTTTTTTTACTTCAAAATCATTCTAGAGGCTGCATATGTTGTTGGCTTGAGGGAAGGTTAGAAGAGGTTACAGAGACCCCTGTCTCATCTCCGCCATCTTGGCTCCACCCCGAAAGTCTATTTTTGCTTTTCTAAATGATATTTTATTTTCTCCAATTACATGTTAAAACAATTCTAACATTTCTTTTAAAGTTTTGCGTTCCATATTCTATTTCTCCATATCTTCCTTCCTTAACCCTCCCTTAGGTGGTAAGTAACCCAAAACAGGTTTCATGTAAGATGTTCATATTTTGGCCATTTTATACAAAGAAACTTGAAAAAGAGAGAGGGAAAATGAGAGAGAAAAGAAAGAGAGAGACAGACGAAGAGAGACAGAGACAGACAGACAGAGAGAGAGAGAGAGAGAGAGAGAGAGAGAGAGAGAGAGAGAGAGATTGTGGGTAGGAATGAGAGTATGCTTTGATCTGTTTTCAAATAATATCAGTTCGAAGGGGGTTGAACCAAAATGATGGAGTGAAAGCAGGAACTCATTCTTGCTCTCCCCCAATCCCTAAATATACCTTTAAACAAATTTTAGGACATCATATCCTTCAAAAAGACAGACTGAAAATTTTTCTAGCATGAGACAACTTAAAAGATTAGCAGGAAAGTTCTGTTGCTCCAGCATGGGATGGCATCAGCTTTGCCCGAGCATCAGAAAACCAAAAGCAGTCCTTGGGGTCTCTGAACAGCAGGATCAGTGGTGGTTTCCAAACTTCTCAGGTCAAATAGAATAGAGTATTTGAAAGATCAGCAGGAAAGGTTTGTCTCACTAGAGTGAGAGGGCCGGGAAACCAGCAAACCAAGAGCTGAATCAGCAGCAGTGGCCACATGATAGTAGCGGCAATGGTGGCAGCAGTATGAGCAGCAGCTTCCAAAAATCTCAGTCCACAAGTAATAGGAGGGTTGAGCAACAGACCAGAAAGATCCCTCTTTACTAGCAATGAGGAAGGACTCTATTGCTTTGTCCATACTAGATAAAAGTAATTTTTCCTATTTCCTAGGCCCAGTGTGAGAGGGAGCACAGCAGACTAGAATTTAGAGCCAGAGTGGATTGGGGAACCTCCTCACTGTTCCAGAACAAAGAAAAGTGCTTGTGATTACTCATAGAGCCATGGACCAGGAGACTAGTAAACAAAATTTTCTTTGGATTATACCAACTTGGAAGGACTTAAAACTTAGACATCCCTAGGAGGACATCTGAAAAGAGCTGGATAAAATTCCTGAAGCTTGGGACATTGCAACTACCACCCTGGAAACAGAACCCTACTTTAACAAAGACTTAAAAGCCAAGTTTTAGGCTGGGAAAATGAGCAAACAGAAAATGTTTCTGACATAGATATTTAACTATGGTGACAAGAAGATCAAACACACACTCACAAAAGAAGCTTCTACATCCAAAGCCTCAAAAAAAAAGTGAATTGCCCTCAGGCCATGGAAGAACTCAAAAGAGATTTTGAAATTCAAGTAGAAAAATACTAGAAAGGGAAATGAGAGTGGTGCAAAAGAAAATTAAAAAACCTAATAAGAAAAGCAAAAATTGCCAAATGGAAAAGGAGGTGCAAAAGCTCACTGAGAAAAATAATTACTTAAAAATCAGAATCGAGCAAATGGAAACTAGTGACTTTATGAGAAAACAACAAACACTAAAACAAAACCAAAAAAATGAAAATGTAGAAAACAATTTGAAATGTCTCATTGTAATAACAACTGACCTGGAAAATAGATCCAGGGGAGATAATTTTTAAATTATTAGTCTACCTGAAAGTCATGATTAAAAGAAAATGCCTGCACATCTTCTTTGAAGAAATTAATAAGTAGGGGCAGCTAGGTGGCACAGTGGATAGAGTACCAGCCATGAAGTCAGGAGGACCTGAGTTCAAATCTGGTCTTAGACACTTAACACATCCTATCTGTGTGACCCTGGGCAAGTCACTTAACCCCAATTGCCTCAGTATTAAAAAAAAAAAAAACAAAATTAATGAGGAAAACTGTCCTTATATTCTAAAACCAGAGGGTAAAATAAAACATGAAAAAATCCCCCATCATCTCCAGAAAATCCCAAGATGAAAACTTCTAGTAGTATTGTAGTCAAATTCCAAAACTCCTTTATGAAAGAGAAAATATTACAAGCATCAACAAAGAAAGAATTTAAGCCACAATCAGGATAATACAATCAGGATAATACAAAGAGCTTAATCTTTGTATTATGTAATGTAATGTAATCCCTACATTAAAGGATCAGAGGTCCTTTGAATATGATATTCCAGAGGTCAAAAGAACCAAGATTACACCAAGAATCACATATTCTGCAAAACTGAGTATAATCCTTCAGGGGAAAAAAAAGTACATTCAATGCAATAGAAGAATTTTAAGCATTCTTGAAGAAAACTGACTAGAAAATATGACTTTCAAATATAGATCTCAAAAAAGAATAAGGAGGTAATCAGGAAAGAGAAATCATAAGGGAAGTAATACAGTTAATCTCTTTATATTCCTACTTAGGAGGATTATACTTGTAACTCACAAGAATTTTCTCATTAGGACAGTTAAAATGAGTATATATAGGTAGAGGGCACAGGTGTGAGTTAAATATGAAGAGATACTATCTTCAAAAACGAAATTAAAAAGTAAAAGAGAAATATAATGGGAGAAAAAGAAAGAGAGAGGTGTAATGTTGTAATATATCTGCCATAAAAGAGGCAAGAGAAAGCTTTTATGTGGAAGGAAAGAGAGGGAGGAAAGGATTGAGTGAATCTTACTCTCATCGAAATACCATCCACATTCAGTAGAAAATTATCTTCTCCTACAGAAACGTAGAAAAGAATACAAAATGGGAAAGGTGATAGAAGGAATGGCATGTTGGATGAGGAACTGATCAGAAGTAAAACATTTTTTAGAGGGACATAGTGAAAGGAAAGAGAATAGAATAAAAAGAAGAGACTACAGTTAGCAATTGCAATTATGCAAAGAATTTTGAAGCAAGTTCCTGTGAAGAAGGATTCATTTCTCATATGTATAGGGAACTGAGTCAAATTTATTTTTTTAAAAGAGCCATTCCCCATTTGAAAAATGATCAAAGAAATGAACAGTTTTTAGATGAACTAATCAAGCTACTTATAGCCATATTAAAAGAAAATTCTCTAACACAATAATGATTATAAAAATGGAAATTAATACAATTCTGAAATATTACCTTATATCTATTACATTGACTAGTGGGCAAGAGGGAAGAAATGAAAGATGTTTGAGGGAATATGGCAAAAATGAGACATTAATGCCCTGTTGGTGGAACTGTGAACTGATTTAGCCATTCTGTAAAGCTGTTTGAAGCTATGCTCAATGGGCTATAAAACAATGTATAGCACTACTAGACACATATTCCAAAAAAGATTTATAAAAAAAGAAAAAGGACCTATATATACAAAAATATTTAGAGCACTTCTCTTCTCAGAACAAAGAGTTGGAAATTCCTTATCAATTGTAGAATAGCTGAATAAATTGTGGTATGTGATTGTGAGGGAATACTATTATTCTATAAGAAATGATTAGCAGTATACTATTAAAAAACCTGAAAGTACTCCTTGGGCTCATGCAAAGTGAAATGTATTGTGTACAAAGTAATGGAGTATTGTGGAATGATCAGCTATGAATGACTTTGCTATTATTCACAATACATTGATCTAAGAGTTTTGTGAAGGACTGATGGTGAAAAATGTTATTTATACCCACAGAAAGAACTAATTGTGTTTGAAAATAGACTTATGAATGAGCTTTTTTTAGGAGATAATCTGTGTTATATTTTGCAACATGACTTTTATGGAAATTATTTTATATAGCTTCATATTTGCCTTCTCATTTGGGGAGGGGAAGAGGAAGGGAGAAAATCTGGAACTCCAAATTTTAAAAAAAAGTATGTGTTAAAAATTGTTTTACATGTAATAGAAAATAAAATGTCAAAAAACAGATTAAAATATCAAAAAACACAGGGTATTTTTTTTTTCCTCTGAAGGCAGATAGCATACTTCATCATGAGTCCTTTGGAGTTGACTTAATTATTGTATTGCTAAGAATACCTAACCCATTCATATTTATTCATACAATATTGCTTTTACTACATACAGCATTCTCCTTTTTCTGGTCACTTCACTGTTCATTAAGACTTGCTCTTGTTAATCTTTCCAGTATTTTTTGAAATCATCCTTCTGGTCATTTCTTATAGCATAATAATATTATATCAAAGCATATAACAGAACTTGATCCCCCTTCAATTTCAGTTCCTAAACACAATAAAAAGAGATCCTATAAATATTTTTGTACAAGTAGGTTATTTTCCCTTTTTAATATCATTGGGATGTAAACCAAGCAATGGTATTGTTGTACCAAAGGGTATGCACAGTTTTTTAGCCCTTAGGGCAAATCGCCAAATTGCTCTCCAGAATGATTGAGTCAGCTCATAAGTTTTTTTCACATCCCCTCCAACATTTGTCATTTTCCTTTTTTTTCCATATTAGCCTATCTGATAGGTGTGAGATGTTAACTCAGAGATATTTTATTTTTAATTTTTCTAATCAAAAGTGATTTCAAGCATTTTCATAACTACAAATAGCTTTGATTTCTTTGTCTGAAAACTGTCTGATCAAGTTTTTTGACCAATTATCCATTGGAAAATAACTTGTATTCTTATAAATATGACTATTTTCTGCTAGTACATTCTCATTTTTTAAAAAACCGATGGAATAATTAACAGGATATTTGCTGAGAAAATAGGCAAAATCTGCCATTACAGGTGTAGTTCTAGTTCCAAACACATTGATATGAAACTCTCATCTTATTGATAGAGATCAGTTCCTTGAATGTAAGTGTAAGGAGCAAGGCAGACCTAACAAGACTGAGAAAGATGTCTTCAGGTTTCTTTTTCAAGCTTTTACAATAAAGATAAAATAGATTATCCGCATTTCAGGTTGTTAAAGGAAAATGCCCTGGGAAGACATGAGGGGAGCATCATAACCCTAACCCTAGCTTGAAAAAGACTTCAAAGAAGTTGCATGTGGGCAAAAAACAGGACTCTCTTCCTTCCCTGAAATCTGTTACCTCACTCCCACTGAGAGAGCTCCTATGTACTGTATTGTTTAGGATATAATCTTCTATGTAGAGGGCAGAGCCAAGATGGTGAAGAGTAGACAGGTCTTTGTCTAAGCTCTTCCTGGCGTCCCTCAGAATCAAGTTTCTAAAAAGATTTTGGAATGACAGAATCCACAAATATTTGGAGTGTGAGAAATTTCCAGCAGAAGATATTTGGAAGAACTTCAGGAAAGATCATTTTTAATCAGGCATGAAGAGGGACAGGAGGCAGCCCAGCACAGGGAGACATATGGTGAAGAGGCCTCTGTGGATTGGGGAATCAACTGGGAAGCTCGTAGCCAAAATACAGCAGTGTTGGCTACTCTGTCCTAGTTCACAAACCAGTAGATAACTAGACTAGCTGTGAGACCACTAACACAACTATAATAAGCAAATAGTGAGCCCCTGAATCCCAACTTAAAAGCAGAAATTGGTCATGCCCACCTAGAACCCAGCCCCAAGAAAATATGAAGCCACTGTCATCTGTAAAGAAAGCTTGGGACAATCTCCACTTTGCACTAAGAACATACCTCAAACCTTCAAAAATAACTTTTTAAAAATGAGCAAAAAAGCAAAAGGAACTCTGACTATAGAGAGCTATTATGAAGACAGGGAAGAATAGACCACAAACCCTGAGCTCACTAAAAACAAAAGCACTCCAGATGAATCCTCAAAGAAAATATGAGTTGCTTTTCAATCAAAAGATCCTCTTAGAAAAATTCAAAAAGGATCTTAAAAGAGAATTAGAAGAAAAATAGGGAAAGGAAATGAAAGCTTTGGAAAAGAAAACATAGAAATTGTCTGAAGAAAATCACTCCTTAAAAATAGATTTGGCAAAAAGAAAAAAAGAAAATAACTCCTTAAAAATAGATGTAATGAAATGGGAAAAGAAAACAGCTCCTTGAAAAATAGAATTGGTGCAATGGGAAAAAAAATCCAGGAAACACAATCTAAGAATTATTGAACTACCTGAATACCATGATAAAAAAAAAAGAACCCATAGAACATCTTTCAAGAAATAATCAAGGAAAAGTGCCCTGATGTCTTAAAAGCAGGGGGTAAAATAGTCATTGAAAGAATCCACCAATCTCCTCCTGAAAGAGACCCCAAAATGTAAACTCCAAGGAATATTGTAGCTAAATTTCAAAATTATCAGTTCAAGGAGAATATATAGCAAGAAGTCAGAAAGAAACAAAAATAGATCTAATTAAATGTAAAACTACATTGTGATAAAAGGGTATCTATGATACTAAAGAGTAACTATGATAATAGTCATGGAAGTAATATCAATACTAAACCTATATTCACCAACTGGTATAGCATCCAAATTACAAGAGGAAAAAATAAGACAGTTGCAAGAAAAAATAGACAGCAAAACTTTGCTATTGGGGGATTTCAACCTGGCTCTCTCAGAACTAAATAAATTGAACCACAAAATAAATAAGAAAAGCGTTAAGGAGGTCAACAGAATGTTAGAAAAGAATCAATGGGTGAAACAATAAATCATAAATAAAGTCAATAATTTCATCCAAAAGAATGAAAACATTGAGGCAACATACCAAAATTTATGGGATGTAGCCAAAGCAGTTCTTAGGGAAAATTTTATATCTCTAGATGGTTACTTGAATAAAATAGAGAAAAACAACATCAATGAATTGGATATGCAACCAAAAAAGGTAAAAAAAAGAACAAATTAAAAACTCCCTATTAAATGCCAAATTTGACATTCTGAAAATAAAAGAGAGATCAATAAATTAAAATAAAGAAGATTGAACTAATAAACAAAAATATGGTTTATAAAAAATGGATAAACCTTTATTTAATTTGATTAGAAAAAAGGAAAGAAGAAAATCATATTGTTAGTATCAAAAATAAAAAGGGTGAAAAGTTCACCAATGAAGAGGAAATTAGAGCCAAAATTAGGAGCTGTTTTACCTAACTGTATATATGTCAATAAATCTGATAATCTAAGTGAAATGGATGAATACTTACAAAAATATTGATTGCCCAGATTAACAGAAGAGGAAATAAATTACTTAAATGGTCCAATTTTAGAAAAAAGAAATTGAACAAGCTTTTAATAAAGTCCCTAATAAAAAAAATCTCCAGGGTCAGATGGATTTACAAGTGAATTTTACTAAAATTTTAAAGAACAATTAATTCCAAAACTATGCAAAGTATTTCAAAATTGGGGGAAAAAGGAGCATACTAAAATTCTTTTTATGACAGATATGGTGCTGATACCTAAACCAAGTATTGTCAAAATAGAGAAGAAAATTGTAGATCAATTTCCCTAATGAATATTGATGGAAAAATTTTAAATAAAATATTAACAAAGACATTACAGCCAGTTATCATCAGGATAATACACCATGACCAAGTAGGATTTGGACCTGGATTGCAGGACTGGTTCAATTTCAGGAAAACTATTAGCATAATTGACTATATCAATAACTAAACTTACAGAAATCAAATGATTATCTCAATAGATGCAGAAAAGGCATTTGACAAAATCCAATACCTATTCCTATTAAAAACACTAGAGAGCATAGAAATAAACAGGAATAAAAGGAGTTTTCCTTAAAATGATCAATAGCACCTATTTAAAACAATCAGCAAGCATCCTACATAATGAGAATAACTTAGAAACAATCACAATAAAATCAGAGGCAAAAAAAGATTGCTCATTATCACTGATACTATTCAATATTGTATTAAAAATGTTATAATAAGAGAAGAAAAAAATTTAAGGAATTAGAGTAAGCCAAAGAAACAAAATTGTCAATCTTTGCAGATAATATAATGGTATAATTAGAGAATCAACTGAAAAAGTACTAGAAATAATTTACAACTTTAGCAAAATTGCAGGATACAAAATAAATTCACACAAATCATCAGCATTTCTATATGTTACCAACAAAGTCCAGCAGCAAGAGATAAAAAGAGAAATTCCATTTAAAATAACTGTAGGTAATAGAAAATATTTGGGAGTCTATTTGCCATGACAAAGTTAGGAACACAATTCCAAAACACTTTCCGCACAAATAGTCATATCTATACAATTGGAAGAATATAAAATATTCATGGATAGCCTGAGCTAGTATAATAAAAATGACAATTCTACCTAAACTAATCTACTTATTCAGCGCCATACCAATCTGCCAAAAATTTATTTACAGAGCTAGAAAAATTAATGACAAAGTTAATCTAGAAAAACAAAAATTCAAGAATTACAAGAGAATTAGTGGAAAAAACTGTAAAGGAAGGTTGCCTAGCTGTACCAAACCTAAAAATTTTTTAAAGCAGTGCTCATCAAAACCATTTGGTACTGGCTAAGAAATAAAGTAGTTGATCAGTAGAATGGGTTAGGTTCACAAAACACAGTAGTCAATGACTACAATAATTTAGTGTTTTATAAATCCCGGCTTTTAGGATAAGAACTCACCATTCAACAAATTTTCTGAAAAACTTAGAAATTAGTAGGCAGAAACTAGGTGCTGACCAACACCTAACACCCTATTCCAAAATTAAGTCAAAATGGTGAAGAACAAATGATAATTTACCTTTCAGATTTGTGAAGAAGGAAGGAATTTGTGGCCAAAGAGGAACTAGAGAACATTATGAGAGGCAAAATATACAACATTGATAATATTAAGTTAAAAAGTTTTTGTACAAACAAAACCCATGCAGACAAGTTTAGAAGGGAAGCAGAAAACTGGAGGGAGGGAGAAATTTACATCAGGCCTCATTTCTAAAAAACATAGAAAAAAGAATAAAAGCTATTCTCCAATTGATTAATGGTCAAGTATATGAAGAGACAATTTTCAGATGAAGACATTAAAAACATTTCAAGTTATATGAAAAAAATGCTCTAAATCACAATTGATCAGATAAATGCAAATTAAGACAACTCTCAGATACCATTACACATTTCTCAAATTGTCTTACATATGAGAAAAAGATAATGACAAATTTGGAAGGGATGTGGAAAAACTGGGATACTAACATATTTTTGATGGAGCTGTAAACTGATCCAACTATTCTGGAAACAAATATGGAACTATCCCCAAAGAATATCAGTCTATGCATACCCTTTGATCCAACAGGCTGTAACTCAAAGAGATCATAAATAAGGGGAAAAGGACCCATATGTGCAAAAATGTTCATACAGTCCTTTTTGTAGTGGCAAGGAACTGGAAACACTGGATGGCCATCAGTTGGGGAATGGCTGAATAAATTATAATATATGAATATTATGGAATATTATTATTCTATAAAAAATGATCATCAGAATGATTTCAGAAAGGCCAGGCAAGACTTACATGGGCTGATGCTAAGTGAAGTGAGGAGAACCAGGAGAACATTCTATACAGCAACAAGAAGATTATATGATGATCAATTCTAATGGACATGGCTCTTGCCAACAATAAGATGATTCTGGCCAATTCCAATAGTCTTCTGATGAAGAGAGCCACCTGGGCCCAAAGAGAGGACAATGGGAACTGAGTGTAGATCACAACATAGTATTTTCACAATTGTTGTTTGCTTGTATTTTGTTTTCTTTCTCATTTTTTTTTCCTTTTTGATCTGATTTTTCTTGTGCAGCCTGATAATTGTGGAAATATGCATAGAAAAATTGCACATGTTTAACATATATTGCTTTACTTGCTGTCTAGGAAAGGGGAGATGGAGGGAGAAAAATTTGGAACACAAGGTTTTGCACAAATGAATGTTGGAAACTCTTTGCATATATTTTGAAAATAAATGCTATTATCTAAAGAAAAAATCTATGTATTCCTTTTCTGCTTTCTGTTTTACTATAGATTTAGATAAATGGCTTTTCTTGACTAAGGGCTATTGATTATACAACTGTTATGTGTTAAGAGAGGGAGCAAAGTTTAAATGTAGAGCTTTAGGTTCTCCTCCACTGTCATCCCCAAACAATAATGAAAGACCAGTCAGTAGTCGGTAGTTAGCTTGAACCAAAAATTCATGGCTCTTAAACTGTTAATATTTAAGAAATAAATATAATTCTAGCTTGATACACTTTTTCTAAAAAAACACAGAATTAATAGCCTTTGGCTCCACCTTCCTGTTTCCTGTCCTAGCAAAAATGAAAGTGTTATTTAGTGAAAATTTTAAAAGGCTAAAAATATCCATCTTCCTGTCAAGTCACACAGAAATACGTTCACACTATATGGCATGATGACCCTTACCATAAATAGGACCCTATTATATGGAATTATCTTTCCGAAGTGTTGGGATGAATTTAAACTTAGAGACTACCTGTGACCAAAAGAGCTGAAGTTTATATAGCTCCTGGTTATTGGAATTTCTTGTGAAGTCTTCAGAAGGTCCCTCCCCTATGACTCTGTCCTGGTTTCCAATCCTTGAAAACCTGTAATAATCCAGAAGCTGCCTTTCCTGAGATGTCTAGTTTGTCCTTTCTTTGTCTCAGCCCCCAATATAGATACTGTTATCAGCCATATCTCTCAGGAGACACTGCAATTGACATCCATGGTAGTTCTATATATCCCAACCTTTCAGAATTTACAAGATCTTCACCATGTCAATGGAGGAGAAAAGATCCACTTCAATGGATCTTCTCTCCCCCAACCTGATACTTTCTCTAGGCCTAATAATCAGTCTTTCTTAATGTTGAAAGTTCCTGAAACTGGCCTGACTCATCTTTGGGAAAATAATTCTGAAAAACTTTGCTATGTGAGGATCCCAAATTCTATCCCTTTCTCTTCAAACAATCACAGAATGTTTGCTATGAGGCATTAAGCTTTTCATCTAATAATCAAAATGCTTCCTTTCAAATTTGATTAGGGACTTGCTTAAA
This sequence comes from Myrmecobius fasciatus, assembly GCA_023553655.1. Classification (NCBI taxonomy): domain Eukaryota; kingdom Metazoa; phylum Chordata; class Mammalia; order Dasyuromorphia; family Myrmecobiidae; genus Myrmecobius; species Myrmecobius fasciatus. The sequence goes on from JAJPUD010013456.1 coordinate 11,853, forward strand.
CTAAGTTTAAAACCCTTTGACTAAATCAGAAATCTGTACTTTCTGCATTTACATTGGTTGCTAGATATCTATTACTTAGAATATTTTTCTTCCTTCCAGTAGAGTATAATAGATTTGAGGGCAGGACCATTTCTGTTTTTCTTTTCCCAAGACCTATTACATTATCCTGATTACAGCAACTATTTAGTAAATGATTTTGTCTTGAATTGCATAGAATTCCATGACATCATTGCCTCTCTTCTGTGGGAGAAACAAAAATATTTCAGCAAAGAAGATCAAAAAACTGAAACTCCCTCTTTTATTAACACTCTTTTAATAAATTGTTTTCTTACAAACAAATTTCTTCCTTTTCCCTCCCTTCCAAGCCTTGTTTGTGTTGTTTATAAAACAACCCTGAGCCTTTGCTTTCAAGACAGATACCGCGTGACCAAACTGGCACACCAGGAGAACAAAATAAAGCAGTCATTTATCTCTGAGGTTGGGTCCTTTAGCAGCAGGAGGCATGGCAAGGAGGAACATTTCTTCACAACAGGTCTCTTGACAAAATTATCAGCTGGAAGGGAAAAGCAGTTTCCATTGTTCCCTGAGACAACACAGGGAGGGAAGCAAAGCAGCCCTAGCCAGGAAGCCAGCAGGGCCTATGTCTGTTGGGAAGTTGTGGCAGAAGGTAGAGGAAGGAGAGGAAAAGAAAGAAAAATTAGATTTGAAAGAAAATAAATCCTCTCTTGGTAATCCCTATACATAGTGTGACAGGTGACCCTTTTCATGACTATAACCTGTTTAAGCATAAAAGAAACCTTTTGTACTTTGCCTTAGTAGAGAATTTATGAATACAAATGCCAGAAACCATCCTTTGGACTAATCTTTTTTGAGCCGGTTGCTGTTGGAGGAATCAATGTTCACTTATCTGTTGAAAACCTTTTTTTTTTAATCTGCTCTATGTTCATACTTTCCTTTCTCCTTCTGTAGGCCGAGTTCTCCAAAAGCCATAAATTCATTTCAGGATTTATATATTCTCAACATTGCATAAGCCAAAGAATTATCTTTGAGGCAAGAATTCTAAGATCTATTCAATAATAATGTTAGAAAGTTTACATTCTGGTAACTAAAATAACAAGAATAATTTTTAATAGATGAAATGTTAACTTATAGGATTTTTATTGACAATGGTATGATACTGAGCTACAGTGTGAGAAATGGAAAAAAATAACTGTCTTTAAGGCTCACAAATGTTCAGGATATATTTGTTATGGGAAATACTTGAAGCACTCTCTCTTCAAAATGATAAGCTTTATTTTTTTTAAAGAATGATAATAGTCTTTTTAGATTGTCCAAGAATATCAAAATTAGAATGTAGTTTTAGAGTTTTCTTTCTTGCCTATATCTGCCTGAGAATCCCTTCTAACACCACCCCCAGTAAATGGTCATTCAGCCTTCACTTGAAGACTTCTTGAGAGGAAAATCCAATTGCTCTTCAAGTCAACTAAATTCATTCCACATATTTATAGTAAAATATTTCAGTTGTTTATTTTATATTTGCTTGTTTTTTTTCTTTGTTTTGTTTTTAAAAGCAAGCCAAAACTTCCCTCTCTGTATATTCAGTTCATTTTAGGGACTCCTCTCAAATTTCCAGCACAAAAATGTATTTATTTTCCCAATCATCAATCTTTAAATAAAGAGCTAGGAAGGTTCCTCTCTGGATCAGTGCAATAAATAGACAATTAACAATGAGACCCGTGACCCTGAAAAATCTCTTAATTTGGAAAAATCATTTAAACAGCTGGACATGCCTGAGGAAAAAAATCTGTCAAAACAGTCTATTCCCTTACAGTACCTTTTCCCTTGTGTAAAATTTGCCAGGAACATCTCCCATACTGTCATTATGACTTTATACTTCATGAGTGCCAAAGAGGACAAATGCTTAATATAGCATCAAAAGAATATATTTTTAATTGCATTGTAAAGTTTTTGGATCAATCTTTGTCATCTTATGTATTGTTTGCTATCTTTTTTTTTTTTTTTTTTTTTTTG
>JAJPUD010013456.1:21810-44327 GCA_023553655.1 Myrmecobius fasciatus
ATTGGAGAATGGCTTGAATTCTTATATATTTGAGTCAATTCTCTATATATTTTAGAAATGAGGCCTTTATCAGAACCTTTGGATGTAAAAATATTTTCCCAGTTTACTGCTACCCTTCTAATCTTGTCTGCATTCATTTTGTTTGTACAAAAACTTTTCAACTTGATATAGTCAAACTTATCTATTTTGTGATTAATGATGACCTCTAGTTCTTCTTTGGTCACAAATTCCTTCCCCCTCCACAGGTCTGAGAGGTAAACCATCCTACATTGTTCTAATTTGTTTATAATATCATTCTTTATGCCTAGATCATGAATCCATTTTGACCTTTTGTTTTTCCAGATGAATTTTGTCGTTATTTTTTCTAGTTCAGTTAAATAATCTCTTGGGAGTTTGATTGGTATAGCACTAAATAGATAGATTAGTTTAGGTAGTATTGCCATCTTTATTATATTCAGTCGACCTATCCAAGAGCACTTGATGTTTTTCCAATTGTTTAGATCTGACTTTATTTGTGTGGAGAGTGTTTTGTAGTTTTGCTCATATAGATCCTGACTTTCCCTTGGCAGATATATTCCCAAATATTTTATACTATCGATAGTTATTTTGAATGGAATTTCTCTTTGTATCTCTTGCTGTTGCATTTTGTTGGTGATGTATAAAAATGCTGATGATTTATGTGGATTTATTTTGTATCCTGCAACTTTGCTAAAGTTGTGGATTAATTCTAATAGTTTTTTAGTTGATTCTCTAGGGTTCTCTAAGTAGACCATCATATCATCTGCAAAGAGTGATAATTTGGTTTCCTCATGACCTACTCTAATTCCTTTAATCTCTTTTTCTTGTCTTATTGCCAAGGCTAGCATTTCTAATACAATATTGAACAGTAATGGTGATAGTGGACAACCTTGTTTCACCCCTGATCTTATTGGGAATGGTTCCAGTTTATCACCATTACATATGATGCAAGCTGATGGTTTTAAATAGATGCTACCGACTATTTTAAGGAAAAGTCCATTAATTCCTATACTCTCTAATGTTTTTAATAGGAATGGATGTTGAATTTTATCAAATGCTTTTTCTGCATCTATTGAGATTATCATATGGTTTTTGTTAGTTTGGTTATTAATATAGTCAATTATGTTACTAGTTTTCCTAATATTGAACCATCCCTGCATTCCTGGTATAAATCCTACTTGGTCATGGTGTATTATTCTAGGAATGATTTTCTGTAATCTCTTTGCTAATATTTTATTTAAGATTTTTGCATCAATATTCATTAAGGAGATTGGTCTATAATTTTCTTTCTCTGTTTTTGTTTTACCTGGTTTAGGTATCAGTACCATGTCTGTATCATAAAAAGAGTTTGGTAGGAGTCCTTCATTTCCTATTTTTTCGAATAGTTTATATAATATTGGAGTTAACTGTTCTTTAAATGTTTGGTAGAATTCACATGTAAATCCATCTGGTCCTGGGGATTTTTTCTTAGGGAGTTGATTAATGACTTGTTCTATTTCTTTTTCCGAAATGGGACTATTAGTTATTATTAGTATTTTTAGTAATTATTGGATTTCGCCTCGGCCTGTTTTCATCGTCCTGCTTTTCTCTCGGCCGCGGTGTTGTTTGCCTTCTTCACGGGGACTCGCCGCTGGCTCTGGGCAGTTCTGCTGATTGAATTATGTCAGGGGCTGGGCAGCTCCGCTGATTGAATTATTTCTGGTGCTTATCAGACCTGTTGTTTGATTGATTGCTTTAAGGTGCTGTGTAATGGCAGCTAGTTACGATGCTCATCAGGGGTTCAGTGGTTCACAATCTATCCCCCTCAAAAGGCAGATCCTCCAAACCACCTGCCCACAATCAGGACAAATTGTTCCAAGAGGCCCGCAGAAGACTCCCAGGTGTGTGAAAAGCACAACGCTCCCACTCCTGTTCTGACTGCTGTTCCAGCTCCCTGCTCCAGCTCCCTGCCCCGGTCTCCCTGTGCTGCAGTCTGGGTTCAGCAGGCCACCCCCTGCCCCATTAAAACAGACCTGTTTTGAGGTTCCTCCAGAGTATCTTCTTCTAGAATCGCGTTGCTCTCCGGATATTGTGGATTTTTTTGCTTCAGAATCAGTCTAGAGGCTTCATATTTTGTTGGTTTGAGGGGAGGTTAGAGGAGGTTACAGAGAATCCTGTCTGATCTCCGCCACCATGGCTCCACCCCCCAAATGTTTTGCTTCTGATGAACTTCTTCCTCAATGCGTTCTCTCTTCTATCACCCCTCCCCCTTCTCATATTCCATTCCCATCTAACTTTCCTGGAGGAAAAAAAATGGCTTTCTACACCCAATTGAGAGTGTATATTGTGTCCTCTTTAAGGAAAATTTTTTTGATTAGTATAAGGTTCACTCCCTTCCCCTCCTTCACTCCCCTCCATTGTGAGAACTTTTTCTTGCCTCTTATGGAAGAGGATTTACATCATTCCACCTCTCCCTTTCCATTTCTCCCTGTACATTCCTCTCTCAAATCTTTATTTTATTATTTTTATATTATTCCTTCATGTTCAATTCATTTTTGTATCCTCTATATATACTCCTTCTAAAGTATCATACTCCCATGTAGGAATATAAATAGATTAACCATATTACGTCCCTCATAATTTCTCTTTCCTGATTACCTCGTTATGTTTTTCCTGAATCCTGTAGTTGAAAAGCATATTTTCTATTTAGCTCTGGTCTTTTCATCAAAAATGCTTGAAAGTCTTTTATTTGATTGAATATCCATTTTTCCCCTGAAGGATTATATCCAATTTTTCTGGGTAGGTGATTCTTGGTTGTAATCCTAGTTTCTTTGGTCTCTGAATATCATATCTCAATTCCTCTGGTGCTTTAGCATAGAATCTTTTAAATCTTGTGTTATCCTAACTGTGGCTCCACTAGAACTGTTTCTTTCTGGAAGCTTGCAGTATTTTCCATTTAGCCAATTTTACTTTTTAAGCATTCTTCTCCTTTTTCACCGCTCTCATTTCTCTTTCAAATTTTTCCTCTCCCTCTCTTGCTTGATTTTCAAAATCCCTTTTCAGCTCTTCCATGGCCTTAGACAAGTTTTTGGTTTTTAGACATTTTGGATGTAGTAGCTTTTCTTCTGAGTCTACGTTTTCATCTTCTTTGTTGCCTTAGTAGCTTTCTATGGTCAGAATCTTTTTTTTCTCATTTGCTCATGTTCTCTTCTTATTACTTGGCTTTTAAGTCTTTATTAGAGTTCTGTTTGTTGGGTGGAAGGTGCAAGGTTCCAAATTTCAAGGATATTGTACAATTCTTTTCAGAGATCCTTTTAGGAACCTATAAAGTGAACCAATACTGCTACTCCTATCTGAGCATGGGCAAAGTAACAAAGTCCTGCCTCAATCGACCCCAGCTATTATGCCCCCCTACACCCATGTGCTGAGGTGTCTGCAAACCTGCCACTATAGCTGCCACAGTTGTTGTCACTGTTGAGGTCTTTGGTGCTGCTACTGTTGCCTCCCAAAGCCTGATCCTGAACTAGCACTCCTCTCACACCCTAGTATGTCAAATCATTCCTGCTTTGTTGTCCTTGGCCTCTCTGAGATGAGAGGTGTGGAGATCACTGCCAGTGCCACAAATTAAGAGACCCGAAGGCCTGTTCCACAGATTGGCTGGGACCTGGGCTCTATTGGCATAGTCCACATGGCACAAATGCATTCCCAATCACCCTGATGCAACAGCTACTTCCTGAGGATTTTCCAAGCTACCTTCAAATGGAAAATTGTTCTACTCTGTCTTCTTGTGTTTTTCAATACTCTAAAATGTGTTTAGAGCCATTATTTATAAGCATTTATGCAGATTTGGGGAGGATTTGGGGGAATTCCTATTTTCTCTGACATCTTGGCTCTGTCTTTTCTTAAGTACCTTAATACCTATCTGTTATTTTCTCTTATTTTGGTGAAACCTTCTTTCAAAATCCTCCAAATGTTCAGTAGCTTCATCCTGCTTTCTGATTGGCCAAAGATCTTTAGTAGTACTCTAAAGTTTGCTTTACCTTAAAATTATTCTTATTAAAAATTATCTTCCCCTTTCCCCATTATCCTAAATTTCCTGGTCCTTCCAGTGTTTGTTAACCCATCTAGATAGCCAGGTATGAATTAAAAAGAAATTATTCTGATAACATAATTAAATTTAAAGTGTGAAAAACTGATTTTTAAAAATCACTTGAATTAACTTCATTTTAAAAGAGCTTGTTAACTAGGTTGTTAACTTTACATGATTTAAGGTACTTAAGAAAAGAAAGGAAGAGATCTTAATAAAGAAATTATTTTTAAAAAATTCTGCAGAGTCAAAGATGGGTTGTAAAATAGGCATCAGAGATAAGAAAATTGTATAGAGTGTGAGAAGAAATAAATCATAGACTATTAGGGCTTACAGATACAATAAATATCATTTAGCCCATCCTACTAATTTTAAAGATAAGCTTGAAGTTGTTGCTGTTCATCCTTCTTGAAGAGGACCAATGACATCAATTTGATGCCCTAACTTGCAAGAGAATTGAATTTAAGTGAGGCAGGTCTATGCAGGATCATCAGCCTCACTCTCTCCTCTGGAGTAATCTGGATGCAGTGATAAAACATAAGTCAGGAAGACTGAAGAGGACCCCAGATGCAGTATGCATACATTTGTTAGCCTGTTTAAACTAAGGTCTTTCCCAGTTCTTCACTTATCTGAGACAACACCCATACAGTGATTAAAGCATATTTAAGAATTGAGACAAAAAATGACCTATTTTTTCTTCTCAAAAGAATCAATTTGGGAGGGGAAGACTTTCAGGATTTCTGGCCAAAACAGAAACAATTGCTATTTACACTCATTAAAGCATTCAGCAAAATAAGCCTGGACTGGGGCCTATTATTGGTCAATCAATGAGAGCTAAAATAGTTTGCATAGATAAGGAGATTTAAGAGGCAAGGAAGTTAAGTGACTTGCCAATAGTCACATGACTACTTAGTGACAAAGCTTTAGTAACACTAATAAATGACTGAGTGAACACAATTCTCCTCCTTAAACCAAGATCCCTCCTGCCATACCTTGTCATGCCTTGTCTAATGCTACTTCAATGTCCACTCCGGTATCACAAAATAGGAATCAGAAACTAGGAATAAAACTTCAAAAGCCCCTTTGCTAAAGTAATATTCTAATCTGATTTCTTCTTTTACATATCTACTTGACGTTAACCAGGAGGGTACTTTGCTAAGAAAACACCATCGCATATTTGGCTATATTAATTTCCCATCTGTAAAACACACTTCATTGGGATTATCTGCAGGGTATCCTTCCTCTGTGAATTTGTTTTCTGCAGAATGGGAATATATTCAAGTAAATTAATTTGCAAACAGATACAGCTATTACTGGATGAATGGATTCTCTTGGCACTTAGAGGTGTAGCTCTGTGGGTTGCTAGGCTATTGACATTCTCTAAAATTCTTAGATTGCTTGCCAGAAATCCTCCTATAATGTGGTAAGAAAATATATATGACAATTTTGTAATTTGGAAGGCAGGGAAGACAATTTTGCCAGCTAGTTCACAGATCTCTTTTTTTGGATTTTTAAAATGGACTCTGTAAACTTGTCTCTTTTTTCTTTGAGGACTACAGTAAATGTTAACAAGACAATTACTTTTTATTTTTTAAAGTTCATTATTAGAACATTTTCACTTTTTCCAGATAATGTATTGACTTTTTTTTATCATTTTTATAGGATTCAACTAATACATAATAATACATTTAAATATGTTTTGTTAATGGCATATGGTACTTCTGAGATTTCTTCTCCCCTGAGGATATCTCTTATAACCTCTAGCCAATAACTCAGTATTCCATCAGTATATATTTAACTTCACTAGGTAATTGCCACTTTTTAATTTATGGAAAAATGGAATCTTGATAAGTGATACCCCTCTTGTCCCCCTCAAAAGAGATGGATAAAAAGATAATGATTAGTGCTGCATGGTCTTAAGGATAGAGAGAAGAAGAAAAGTTCTATCTTGCTGGTGCAATTTTGGGTTTTCTTTTTCATTATTTTCCCTTACCTAGTTACAAGATATTTTATTCAATAACACAGAAAATACAAAGCAAAATAAGGAAATAAAGAATATTTTTAACATTAAAAATCCTTGAGAGGTAATGGGAATATTCCAGGATACTTTTTTCAGATGATAGTATGAAAGTTCCCTGTGATGGGCTTTACTCTGAAGAGATTAATGAAATTTATAAATTCCTCAAAAAAAAAAAAAAGTCTTATCCAACTCAGTGCTAAAGACAGTAATAAAAATAAAAAAGAATTAGGTTTACATATGTGTATCAAGAGACTCACTGGCTTTCTGAAATCAAATCTCAATGAGAATAATACATTTAAAGCAATCAATGTATATGTAATACCAATTTTAATGTAGACTTTCTTGAATTGTCAAATGGAGAATAATAGATTCAAGAAATCTTTTATTAAAAAATACATATAATATTCATTAAACACAGTTCCCATCACTCTAAAAAATATTGAAAAATTAATACTTTCTAATCAAAAAGGAGAAAGGTTTTTTAAGGCATATGATAAACATGTTAAAAATTCACATAAACACTTTCAGAACAAACAAGACTTTATTTTATTGAGAAATAACAAAAGCTCTACATGCCACTGAATTTATTTAGTGTAAGTGAAAGTAATTGACATCTGGATGGAGACTATGCAAAAGCAAACATCCAAGAATGGAATTTAATATTTGTTTCTTAAAGACACCTATATCAAATTAATTATTAATATATAGAAAAGAAGCACTAAAGAAATGGAAGAATAAGGTAGTTTTGTTCATAGAACTGAATCTTTTATTTTGTGGTAGTAATTGAGAATGGGCAAGGAGAATAAGCATTTATATAGCGCCCAATCTGTGGTAGCCACTATGCTAAGGATTTTACAAATATTGACTCACTTATTCCTCACAATAACTCTGGGTGGTAGGTGATTTTGTTATCCTTGTTTTATAGTTGAGGAAACTGAAAAAAACAGAGATTATGTGACTTGCCCAGGGTCACGCAGCTGCTAATCGTCTGAAGCCAAATGTGAATTTAGATCTTCCTGCCTCCAGACCTAAGAATCTATGAACTGTACCAAAATGCCTCTATTATTTCAGGATCATGGTATTGCCACCAGAAAGCAGAAAACATTTATCTTTATATGTGGATTTATTGATCAATGCAATTGATCAATACACAAACAAAAAGGTAACAACTATGCAGCAAATCAATGTACACTAAAAATCTAGAACTTACTGAAGATATAGCAAGATATTTTATGGTAGCTAGAATTATATTTTTAAAATTCACCATTTTTCCTAAGCTAACAATCAGTCAGTCAAAAAGCATTTTGTTAAGCACTTGTAAGGTACAAGAAAGTCCTGTGGACATAAAGGCAAAAATATGTCCTACTAAATCAAGTGAACAATTTTTTAAAAATGTATATTAACACACAATTTTAGTGGAAGATAGTCTCAAATGGAAGACACTGAATGGGAAATGAGATGTCAGAAAAGGCCTCCTACAGAAGGTGGAAATTGATTTGAGTCTAATGAAAGCAAAAGGAGAGAGTAAAGAGTGAAAATACTCATTCATGGAAAATAAACAGTAAAAAGACATGGAATCATTAGATGAAGCATCATGTTAAAAGAATAGCAAATTAAGCACAGCTGGATCAGAGACAATGTAAAAAAGTAGAAGGTGTAAGAAGAACAGGAAAAAGTAAAAGACAGGATAGAAGAGTAAAGGCAGGGACTCCCTTGAGCTCTCCCCCAGACAAGAGTCAAATACCTTTAAATAATGACTCAAATTCTAAATCAGCAGAACCCACAAAAAAAATGGAGCTAAATAATCTTCTAACCCAAGACAACTTAGAAGATTGGCAGTAAAGGTCTTTTAGACTTGATTGAGGGTGAAGCACATAGTCCAGTACAGATTATGGCAGCACAAGCCTGATCTAAGGAAATCAGGAAGAGGGAGCCACTGAATCAGCTACAGCAGTAATTATTTCTGGGTCTCAACCCACAGATGGTAAGGAGGTTGAACAACTGGCAAGTAGGAAATTACAGTGATCTCTTTGTTAGCATTGAGGCAGAATTCTGTTACTTTGCCCATGCTAGGATCCAGGTCACAGACCTGACTGGCAGTTCCAGGACAACAAGCAGCACAAGCACACCAAGAGCACTAGCACAATAGAACTTGAGCCCACAGTGGAGTAGGAATCCCTCCCCACAGTTCCAGGCCAGGAAAAAAAATGCTTGTAATTACTTACAGACCAGTTTACAGGTCAGGAAAGATGTAAATATCTCTTTTTTACATCTTATCACCTTAAAAGACCTGAAAACTTACAGTTCCCTAGAGGTATCTCTGAAAACAGCTGCATAAAAACCCTAAATCTTGGAACATTGCACCTCCACCATGGAAATAGAGCCCTACTTTAACAATGAGTTAAAAATCAAGTAATAGGGTGAGGAAATGAGCAAACAACAGAAAAAAAAAATTCTGATCATAGAAAGTTACTATGTTGGGGCACCTAGGTGGCACAGTGGATAGAGCACCAGCCCTGAAGTCAGGAAGACCTGAGTTCAAATCTGGTCTCAGACACTTAACACTTACTAGCTGTGTGACCCTGGGCAAGTCACTTAACCCCAATTGCCTCAGCAAAAAAAAAAAAAAAAAGAAAGAAAGAAAGAAAGAAAGAAAGTTACTATGTTGACAAGGAAGATCAAATCACACACTAAGAAGAAGATAATAAAATCAAAACTCCATTCAAAGCTCCAAGAAAAATATGAATTGGTCTCAGGCCCTGGAAAGGTTCAAAAATAAGTTTGAAACTGGGAACTAATGACTTAATGAAAAAATCAAGAAACAGTTCCTTCCTGGGGTGGAGCCATGGTGGCGGAGATCAGACAGGAGTCTCTGTAACCTCCTCTAACCTCCCCTCAAACCAACAACATATGAAGCCTCTAGACTGATTCTGAAGCAAAAAAATCCACAATATCTGGAGAACAACACGATTCTAGAAGAAGATACTCTGGAAGAACCTCAAAACAGGTCTGTTTTAATTGGGCAGGGGGGTGGTCTACTGAACCCAGACTGCAGCGCAGGGAGACCGGGGCAGGGAGCTGGAGCAGGGAGCTGGAACAGGTAGCTGGAACAGGAGTCGGAACAGGAGTGGGAGCGTTGTGCTTTTCACACATCTGGGAGTCTTCTGTGGGCCTCTTGGAACTATCTGTCCTGATTGTGGGCAGGTGGTTTGGAAGGTCTGCCTTTTGAGGGGGATACATTGTAAACCACTGAACCCCTGATGAGCATCGGACCTAGTTGCCATTACACAGCACCTTAAAGCAATCGATCAAACAACAGGACTGATCAGCACAAGAAATAATTCAAATCAGCAGAGCTGCCCAGTACCTGAAATAATTCAATCAGCAGAACCACCCCAGGGTGAACTAATGCAGAAGTGCCCAGCAGCTGACATAACTCAATCAGCAGAACTGCCCAGTTCCTGAAATAACTCAATCAGCAGAACTGCCCCAGGGCAAATTAAAGCAGCTGTCCCACCTCTGCCCTAAACAGACCTCACACCTTTAAAAAATAAATAAATAAAAAACCAAAAAGAGCTCTCACCATAGACAACTTTTATGGAGAGAGGGAAGAACAGACCTCAAATCCTGAGGCCCCTAAAGGTAAAGCAACTCCAGAAAAAGCCCCAAAGAGAGACATAAATTGGTCTCCATGTCACAAGGCTTTCTTTGAAGATTGCATAAAAAATCTTAAAAGAGAGTTAGAAGAAACATGGGGAAACGAAATGAGATCACTGCAAAATAAAATAGAAAAAATGGAAAAAGAATGCAATGAACAAAAAAATGTAATTGGTCAATTGCAAAAGGAACTAAAAACAGTAACTGAGGAAAATAAGACATTAAAAATTAGAATCGAACAACTGGAAATGAATGACTCATCAAGACTTCAAGAATCAGTGGAACAAAAAGAAAAAAATGAAAAGATAGAGAAAAACATGAAATATCTCCTAGGAAGAACAACTGACCTGGAAAATAGATCTAGGAGAGACAATCTAAGGATTATAAGGCTTCCTGAAAGCCATGATGAAAAAAAGAACCTAGACACTATCTTCCAGGAAATCATAAAAGAAAACTGCCCTGATATCTTAGACCCAGAAGGCAAAATACTCCTTGAAACAATCCACTGATCACCTCCTGAAAGAAACCCAAAAATTAAGTCCCCCAGAAATATCGTGGCTAAATTCTAGAACTATCATACCAAGGAAAAGATATTACAAGAAGCCAGAAAGAAACAATTTAAATATCGGGGAGCTACAATTAGGATCACACAGGACCTAGCAGCTTCTACTTTGAAGGATCAAAGGGCCTGGAATTATATATTCCGAAGGGCAAAAGAACTTGGATTACAGCCAAGAATAAGTTACCCAGCTAGAATGAGCATTATCTTCCAGGGAAGAAGATGGTCATTCTATGATATAGGAGAATTTCACCTATTTCTACTGAAAAAATCAAGAAACAACAAATTCAAAAGAATGAAAAAATACAAGATAATATGAAATAACTCACTGGGAAAATAACTGACATGGAAAATGGATCCAGGTGAAATATTTTAAAGGTTATTATATTACTGAAAACAATGACCTAAAACAAAAGCTTTGATGTCATTTTTCAAGAAATTATCAAGGAAAAATTCCCTGATATTCTAGAACTAGAGGGTAAAATAGAAATGGAAAGAATCCACCAACTACTTCCTAAAAGACATCCCAATATGAAAGCTCCCAGGAATATTACAGCACACATTTAGGGTTTAGAAGCTTCTACATTAAAGGAAAAGAGGTCTTAGAATATGATACTCTAAAGGACAATGGAGTTGCAATTACAACCAAAAATCATCTACTCAGAAAAACTGAGTAAAATTCTTGGTATGGGCTAAAAGGATTGGATATTCAATGAAATAGAGGACTTTCAAGCATTCTTGATGAAAAGACCTGAGCTGAATAGAAAATTTTACTTACAAAATACAAGATTCAAGAGAAGCATAAAGAAAACAGGGAAATCATAAGGGACTTAACATTAAATTGCTTACATTTCTACATAGGAAGATCATGCTTATAAGTCATAAGAACTTCCTCATTATTAGAGCAGTTAGAAGTATATATGGATGGTTGAGTTGAATATGAAGGGATAAGATCTAAAAAATGATATCAAGGCATGAGAGAAGACCTTATTGGGAGAAAGAGGAAAGAAGAGTAAGAATAGAGTAAATTATCTCTCATAAAAGAGAAAAGAAAAAGCTTTTATTATGGAAGAACAGAGCAGGGACAAAAGGGAGAGTGTATGAATCTTATTCTCATCAGAATTTGCTCAAAGAGGGAATAAAATACACTCATTTGGATGTAGAAATCCATCTTTTCCTCCAGGAAAGTTGGATGAGAAGGAAATAAGAGAAGAAAGAGTTGTAAATGGGAGGGATATATTGGGAAAGGTGTAGTCAAAAGCAAAACAGATTTGAGAATAGACAAAGTGAGAGGAGAGAGACAGATTAGAATACATAAGGGATAAATAGAATTGAAAGAAATAAAAATCTTAATAACAAATGTGAAAAAAAATTGAATCAAGTTTCACTGATAAAGGCTTCATTTCTCAAACATATAGAGAATTGAATCAAATTTGTGAAAATAAGAATCATTCTCCAAATTATAAATGATCAAAAAGATTTGAACATTTTTCAGGAGAAGGAATCAAAGATATCTATTGCCATATGAAAAACTTTTCTAACTCACTATTCTGAGGTACTACTTTAATTTTTAAATAGATTAGTGAGACAGAAATGAAAATGACAAATGTCAGGGAGGATATTGGGGGGGGAAATCATTAATGCAATGTTGGGAGAGTTGTGAACTAATTCAACCATTCTACAGGACAATTTGGAATTATACCCAAAGGCTTATAAAATTATGCATACATTTTGGTCTTTATCCCAAAAGAGATTACAAAACAAAAAGAGAAAGGACTTATATGTACAGAAATATTGATAGAAGTTATTTTCTAAAGGCAGAGAATTAGAAATTAAATGGATCCCCATCAACTGGAAGATGGCTAAATAAATTGTGGTGATTAGGATGGAATACAACTAATCTATAAGAAATGATGAGTAGCTCTAAGAGAAATCTGGAAAAATTTCCACAAGCTTTTGTAAAGTAGCATGTAATATGTACACAATAATAACAATATTGTAAAATGATCTGCTTGAATAATATACATATTCTCAGCAATACAATGATTGAAGACAACTCCAAAGGAAAAAGAAGTGATCGTGTGATACAAATTGAAACATATTTTATTTTTAAGGAGTTCTTTGATCTATTTTTTCCCACAATATAACCATTATGGAAATGTTTTGCATTACTATACATGTATAATCTATATTGAAGTGTTTGTCTTCTCAATTGGAGGCTGGTAGAAGAAAGAAAAGAAGAGAATTTGAAACTCGCAGTTTTAAAAATGAATATTGAAAATAGTGGAGGGGGGAGAGTTTCCTTGTAACTGGGGAGATAAATACTAAATCAGTTTAATAAAATAAAAATGAATGAGAAAGCCTATGTAAAGGGGGATAAAATATATAAGAAAAATGGGAAGTCTATGTAAAGAGGATTAAGGTGTAAAAATAATGGGAAAGAATGGAGAAGATTATGGAAAACTTTAAAGTCATAAAATTATAGTGCTGGATTTCATGGAGTAAGAGTACTAATTGATTGCACATGCACTTTAGGAAGATGAAATTTACAAGTTGATAGAGGTTATATTAGAGTGGGAAGACATATAAGGTAAGATAATGACTAGAAAATTATTTCAATAATTCAGTTGTGAGGTAATAAGGGACTTCACCAAGGAGGAAATTGTGTGAATGGAAAGAAGGAGATGGACACAGAAAACATTGTGAATTTAAAAAATTGATTACATAGCAACAAATTCGATATGCAGTCAAGTTGAAAGAGTAAGATTATCAGCCTGTGTAACTAGGAGAATAGACATGCCCTCAACAGCATTATAGGAAGAGAAAAGAATAAAGAGAAAAAAAATAGATCTGTTTTAGATATGTTTATTTTGACTATAGAATATTCAGTTTGGGATATCCAAAAAGTAACTGGTTATATGAGTCTGGAGTTCAGGAAAGATTAAGTCTAAATATGTAAATTTTGGAATTATACACATTAAGATAATAAGTGAACCCATGGCAGCTAATGGGTCCAAGAAAGGAAATTCTGTAAATAAAAAGGAAAATATATTAGAATAGATCTTGGGTAACACGAACATTATGGATGGAAATCTAACAATGAAAACTGAGAAGGAAAAGTAAAATAGGTAGAAGATAACAAATCCCTGGATTATAAACACAGATTTTATATTTTCTTTGAGAATTCAACAAATAAATCTCATTTGAACCAGAGCATCATCATAGATAAAATAAATCACTTTAAGGTGTCATCATACTAAAT
Organism: Myrmecobius fasciatus; assembly: GCA_023553655.1. Classification (NCBI taxonomy): domain Eukaryota; kingdom Metazoa; phylum Chordata; class Mammalia; order Dasyuromorphia; family Myrmecobiidae; genus Myrmecobius; species Myrmecobius fasciatus. Next base: position 35,393 of record JAJPUD010013456.1, read on the forward strand.
GCCCATAGTCTTCAGACTACATAAAATTAAAATCTTTCAAACTAGGGAGACCTCAAAAAAAAAAAAAAAAAAAAAAAAAAAAAAAAAACAGCAAAGTCTTGGGAATAAGATCAGCCACATATCTTCCCTATCATTCTATTATACAAATTTTCTTTAATGCTTTCAGTAAGTGTATATTACATGAGTTTATATTCCAACATTTTAATTCAATTATAAAAAAAGCAAACACTTTATCCACCTATTTATTCAGTGATGCACAGAATATCAAACATAAAAGAATAACTATTGCCTGGTGATTTGTTCCAGAACCATTTCTATATGAAAGTTCTTGAAAAAGAAGAGAAAAATTTCTTCTGTTAATGCTGCTACTGTTACTACTAATATGATAACTGCTACTGCAACTGCTATTACAAAAATAAAGATAAAATAACAACAACAATAACAATAATAATTCCTCACACATTAATCTTTATATTTTCCAAATTTATTTACGTTTTAATCCTGTTAGTGTTACTGTATTCCAAATTTTTCCTCTCTTTTATCATGACCTCTGAAATCACTTTGAAAAAAAGTGAATGAAAAAAATTCATTCGACTGATGAGCTAAATATTTGAGCCACAAAATGGGACTCATAATTTCTCTTTGGGAGAATTGCATTTGTCTATATTCCTATTAGTTGTAGAGCATTAGTAATGTTACTTAAGTTTTCTGGGCCTCAGTTTCCTCATATGTAAAATGAAAATGTTAAATTAAATTTGTCCCTTCCAATTTAGATTATAAGCTTTAGAATTTATTTTAATGTTCCTCCAAATGATATTTGAATTTTTTATTCTGATGTCACCCCTGACAAGTGACTTTATAAAAGCTTCCCTGAAACAAAGTAACTGATGACAGTTCACTTTGGGTTTCTTTAGTTATTTAACATTCATTTTCTCTTCCAGAAGTGATCATGGATGTGTACTGATTAATCACTGGATGAACCACAAAATGACTGCTATATGTTAAGTACTTGCATTCACCAAGTCTTTCCCAAGGCAGAAGCAACCCTACCTGAAGTGAGGAAGAAGTGTCAACTGAGGGTGGGAGAGGGAAGAAAAGACAAAGAATATTAAATAACCAGAAACAGTGAATGGAAATTGAAGAAAGTGAATATAAAAATTATTGTTTGCAAGGGAAGTCAAATTTCTTACTCCTTTTTAGCTGAAAATCTGTTAGAAATTTTCAGGCAGGAGGGATGAGAACTGTGGGGAAAGGAAATGGGTTTCCTGTTTTTCCATCTACTGAACCACTGGTCTTAGGAAAGAATCTTCACCTGGAAAAAAATAATAATATAAGGCTTCAAAACTAAAAGAATTACTAATTCTGCTCCCTTACTTCCCATATACCCTTTTTCTATATTCCTTTAGAACCTCTGTATGAGTCCCTCTTTTTATAAGTTCATAATAAAACACCAGAGAACTTGGAATTAAAATTGGGCTGTTAGTTTGCAAATTACATGGCTGAATAAGTCCCAGGTGCCAATAAAATGTTTGAGTTCCAGCAATGGCCCTCTCACTATATTCTTCCAATCAGTCAGTTCTGACATAATATATTTCAAATGGCTACTCTCAGGGGGAAAAGATCTGGAATAGGATGTAAATCATCACCAGCAGCATATCTTTAATAGTCAGAGCTCCTAAACTACTTAATTCCACTGTACTCATGGGATACTATTTTGATTTTTTTAAGTTGTATATATTTTACAGAGTTTCTTATTAGCCAAAAATCAAATGAATGCCTGTTTTCATCTTGGTGATGCCTACAGCTCTCCTCTTTGGAGTTGTAAGCATAGTATAACTAACGAATTAATTGAGTTAATTGGCTATGTAAACCAAGAGAGCAATTTCATTTAACTGAAAATTCATTCTTACCCAACTTGGATGCATTTTTTTTTTCTGAATAGCTCAATGCAGCATACATTTATTAAGTGTTTGCTATATGCCAGGCCACAGTGCAAGATAATTGAGATACTAGGACAAAAATAGAAATAGCCTCTACCTTTAAATAGTTTACATTCTACTACAGCTTAAAATTAACAATATTAATGATGACAATATTAACATCACATGTAATCTCCATTTTTGAGTGCTCTCAAGTTTACACAATGTTTTCATATCCATTATGATGTTCTTCAAAGCATTTGCTGTTAGTATTGAGTTAAGTTGTCAGGTATTGCAATGGAGAGGATGGAACTTGAAGACAGAAAAACCTGAGTTCTAATCCAGCATCCAACATTTACTAGGATATATCATATATATCATATGGAAATTCCAATTTTTATTTATTATTGTTATTATTATTAAGAAAGAGATTATGTAAAGGAAAATAAAGATCAAAGAAGTTAAATTACTTTTCTAAGATCATATAAATAGTAAGAACTATTCCTATATTCTAACTTGCTCATAATCTGAACCAATAATCTTTAAATCATATCCAACTATTCTGTATTTGTCATATGATGTGAAAATAAATGTTTTGAAACTCAAATCTAAGGGCATTTGGCATAGTGTCATGATAATGGTTATAAGAAAAAGAAACATGATACCAGACTGAATCATTCTGGATTTTATAAAGATTTTTTTCTGATTTTTGTATTTTTTCATCATCTAGTCTGTTCATTACATGTTTGAGCACTAAAGGAGTTCTTAATAAAACCTTCTCTATTAGAATTAGCTGGTTCTAAAAATGATGTATTTAAATTGAGAGTGGGGATGATTTTGGGGAACAGTTGTCTAGCTCATCTAGCACCTCAAAGTTCTTTGCAATAATTAGTTAAAGATAAAGCCTCAAAAATTCATATCCATGTATATATGCATATATATATATTCATGTATATTTGTTTTATATGCATTTATACATATATTCATGTATATGTGTGGTTATATATGTATATGTGAGTATGTATGTTGTATGTGTGAGAAAGACAGAGAAGAGAGACAGAGAAAGACTTCTAAAAACACACTGCTACAATGTAAAAGTCTTTAAATTAAGCCTGCCCAAATCTTGAAAAACTCACAAAACATGAAGTACTATGATATAAAGATTTTGAAATGATAGTACTTTAAATCTTGTGCTTTAAATGTAAGCCTCTTTCAATTATACTATTATCTTTCCCAAATCTTATTTTACCAAACCATAGGTCTTTCCACCTATTAGAAAAACAAAAATGTCCAGAGAGCTGCTTATACGGAAAGCTAGAACTTTTTTTTTTCTCCTAGGAAAAGAAAAATGGACAATGAAACATCATAAGGAGAGAGGTCTGATCATATATGACAACCTGCCAAAAAGCAGAAAAGACATTGTGGAAGGTAGAGTTGAAACCCCCCCCCCAAAAAAAAAGAAGAGCTCATCTGCCAATAGAAATGTTTGGGCCTTATGGGAGTAAGTCTGGGTTAAAAAAAATTGTTTTGGTTTCTATGATTTTTTTTTCAGAGATAAGTGTAGAATTTATATACTGTGGATCCATTATGTTTGTTGATTGGGAGGTGAGGAAAGAAAAGAAGGTGGGAAAACTCTGTGTGAGTGTATAATTTTAAGAGGAAAAAATATTACCCAATCCTTTAAGTATAGAAATGACAATGATTAAAAAAAAAACTTAATGGAAGGAGTGAAAGTCACCATGAAAATGAATGAATCTTATCCTTTTACCCTATCCTATAATATGAGAGCTAAGAGACACTCAATGAAATTAGTAGGCAGTATATTTAGAACTAATAATTGGTAATACTTCATTAATCTGATGCATGGAATTCTCTGCAGCAAGAGGTCACTGAGATGAATGCAGTGGCTGTATTCTTTTAAAAGACTGGATCATTTTATGTCCATTAATAACTTCTTGAGTTTGGCAAGCCAAGATAATGATAAAGGAAATCAGATGACACATGTCAGGGTACAAATTGGTAGTCTTATAAATGCCAAAAAGAAATTGCTTCTCTTTAACTCCAGACTATCTCACACTTGGCTGAGGATATCATGGTCCTATTTAACCTTCCTATGAGGCATGCAATGCAAGCCATTGCCAGTGAGAAGGTTATGAGCCAATTGAGTCAATGGTCTAATCCCCCTAGAAGAAAATCTAACATTTCCACTAACTTGGGACTTCTTTATTGTTTCAAAATTTCTATTTATATCATTTAACTCCAAATAATATTTCTACTTTTTTTTTCTTTTTCCTGCTTTCCACAGTATTTTAGCCTAGTACATGGATGCAAGGTGATATAGTGGAGAGGGTGGTCTTAGAGCCAGAAAGACCTGGGTTATAGCCCCACCTCTTGTATTTATTATTCTCTCAGTTTTAGTTTTATCTTTTGCAAAAAATAAGAATAATTATAGCATCCACTTTTAAATTGTGAATTTTAAATGAAATCCTATATAAATATTAGCTATCATTATTTATACACAAAGAACTGCAATAGAAATTGAAATATCTGGGTGTTTCTTTTTGCCAAAGTCCTATAGATATTTCTTTAGTTTCTACAATAAGTATTGTCATTTTTATTAATAGATAGAAAGCAATAATTGTTCTTTTGGTAAATATTTATATTGATTCAAACTACAGGATATAGGTTAGCATAGTGGGAAGGGAATTTAAAAAGCATTTAGTTGCTGATCCAAAAACCTGAAATCACCCTTTCTCTTTGTCATACATTTAGTCTATGAAATGCAGCAATCACCTCTAACTCAGCCTTGTTTTTCTGGGTCCTATTTCCCTCCCTTAAATAACAACAATGACAACAAAATCTCTTCTGTATACCTAGATATACTAAGGTATAAAATACTACTAACACTGTAAAACATGGGCTTCAAAAGAACATTCCCAATAGTAAGAACAGCCTTGTATTAGTCATATGATATCATACTTTCTCATCTTACCTCTTTTGTGATAAGTGCCACAGATTTATGACACAGCTGCAGAGTGCAAAAGGTATAGTCTGTGATGATAGAATAGGATGAAACTAAATGACCCATACAGGAATTGAACTCATAACTTCAGTATATACTATGTGGGACCAGGCAGCCTGTCTTCCAGGATCTTCTAATTCTACTTCATGGCTGTTCCACTGGCATACAATGCAGTTCTGGCAAATACTAGAACAGGATATTGCTAAACTATAGGTTAATAATGACCTTGATCAGATCCAGTAAGCTGTATATATTTGGAAATAGATTCTTCTTTATTGCCACTAATGCATTAATATCCTGTAAAAATAGCATGGTTTCTCTTTCTTCAATGGCTATATAAGCAGCTGTCTCTGATAAATATTTTCATTAAAATACACCAGTGACACTGTCAGCATGTTGACTGTCACTGCAATGACTTTTTGTCCACTGATAAAGAAGTGATTACTAAGATCTGGTGCAAATTCACTAGGATAAATGATTCAAATTAACATAATATCAAAGAAGTGCTATTAACACAATATAGCTTACTTCTAGCAAGATATCAGATAAAGAGATTCATTGTAATCATTTAGAGGAATTGAAATGCTCTGAAAGACCATATCCAAAAAATGTTTATTAATGACCTGTGCATTCTGGTAGGGATGTCCTTTCTACTGATAATATTTGCATAGTATCAACATTCAAATCTTCCGTTATCCTACTAACTAATAATGTCTTTCTCCTTATAGTGTAAATAAATTGCTCTTGTTGTTGTTGTTGTTGTTTTAATACTGTGAAGCACTTATCATATACTATGACTTGGTCTACAATATCTCATTTGTAATTTAACTGTGTATGTTCTTGTTCTGTTTTCTAATTAGTCTATAAATTGCTTGGAAACACAGATTGTATTTTATCCAAACTTTACATTTCTCATGTGATGAGAAAAACATTTTGTTCAAAAAGCAAAAAAAAATGTTAATTATGCTAATTTGAGGATGATGATAATAATTATGGTGAGGATGAAAAAAAGAAGATATACATCAGTAAAGGATAAAAATGGTGAATTGGAAAAAAACAACAATTCACTGAAAAGCAAAATTGGTGAATTGGAACAAATCACCAATTCACTGGAAAATAAAAATGGTGAATTGGAAAAAATCACCAATTCACTGGAAAACAAAAATGGCAAATTGGAAAAAGATAACAATTCAGTGAAAAACAAAATTAGTGAAATGGGAAAAGACAACAATTCACTGAAAAATAAAATTGGCAAAATAGAAAAAGAATGCAATGAACCAAAAAATTCAATTGGCCAGTTACAAAAGGAGCTTAAAAAGATAGCTGAAGGAAATAATACCTTAAAAATTAAAATTGAACAAATTGAAATGAATGACTCAATAAGACTTCAAGAATCAGTCAAACAAAAACAAAAAAAAATGAAAAAATAGAAGAAAATATGAAATATCTCCTAGGAAAAACAACTGACTTCAAAAACAGATCCAGGAGAGACAATCTAAGGATTATTGGACTCCCTGAAAGTCATGATGAAAAAGAACCTTGATACTATCTTCCAGGAAATCATGAAAGAGAATTGCCCTGAGGTTTTAGAATCAGAAGGCAAAGTTGGCATTGAAAGAATTCACCGATCACCTCCTAAAAGAGACCCCAAAATTAAAACCCCAAGGAATATCGTGGCCAAATTTCAGGACTATCTCACCAAGGAAAACATATTACAAGCTGCTAGAAAAAAACAGTTCAAATACCGAGGAAGTGTCATTAGAATTACACAGGATCTGTCAGCTTCCACATTGAAGGATCGAAGGGCCTGGAATCAGATATTCCGAAAGGCAAAAGAACTTGGATTACAGCCAAGAATAAGCTATCCAGCTAGAATGAGCATCATCTTCCAGGGAAGAAGATGGTTATTCAATGATACAGGAGAATTTCACCTATTTCTAATGAAAAGACCAGATCTGAACAAAAAATTTGACCTCCAAACACAGAACTCTAGAGAAGTGTAAAAAGGTAAAAAGGAAAGAACTCTCGAGAACTATATCTCTACTAAGGGTATCCTTAAAGATATAATTTGATTTTACTTTGATAATAATCGAAATGAAATTAGAGGTGGAAGGTATATCATACTGTAAAAAAAGGGGAGGGAGGGGAATGGAGGTAAAATAAAGTAAAAATATAAAGGAGGTAAAATAAGGCAAAGTCTCATGAAGAGACATAGAAAATCTAATATAATTGAGGGAAAGAATGGAGGGTGATGAGTATTCTTACTCTCATTATATTGGGCTCTAAAAGAGTATATCAGATGCATTTCATTTCAGGGAAAAACTTGGCCCTCTGTATAGGGAAGTAGGAGGGAAAGGAGGAAAAGAAAGGGATAAATTAATAGAAGGATTAGGGGAAAGGTGTAAAAAAGAGGGAGGGTTCTAAAGGGTGGAGGACTGTTAGAGGGAGTTGGTCATCAAAAACAAAATACTGCGGAGAGGGGAAGAAAGTAAGGGGAAATGGAAGAGAAAATCATAACTCTGGGTGAATAAGATGGCAGGAAATATAGATATAGTCATTTTAACTGTGAATGTGAATGGGATGAAATCTCCCATAAAATGGAAACGGATAGCAGACTGGATTAAAAGCCAGAATCCTACAATATGTTGTTTACAAGAAACACATCTAAAACATAGAGATACATACAGAGTAAAGGTAAAGGGCTGGAGCAGAATCTTTTATGCTTCAAGTGAACAAAAAAAAGCAGGGGTAGCAATCCTTATCTCAGATCAAGTAAAAGCAAAAATAGATCTAATTAAAAGAGATAAGGAAGGAAACTATATTTTACTAAAGGGTACCATAGACAATGAAGCGGTATCAATACTAAACATATATGCAGCAAGTGGTGTAGCATCCAAATTCCTAGAGGAGAAACTAACAGAGATGCAAGGATAAATAGACAGTACAACTACACTAGTGGGGGATCTCAACATTTCTCTCTCAGAATTAGATAAATCAAACCACAAAATAAATAAGAAAGAAGTTAGGGAGATAAACAAAATGTTAGAAAAGTTAGGTATGACAGATCTCTTTAGGAAATTGAATGGTGATAGAAGGGAGTATACTTTTTTCTCAGGGGTTCATGGAACTTATATGAAAATTGATCACGTGTTAGGGCATAAAAACCTCAAAATCAAATGCAGAAAAGCAGAAATAGGAAATGTATCCTTTTCAGATCATGATGCAATAAAACTCACATGTAATATAAGGCCAGGAGAAAATAGACCACAAATTAATTGGAAATTAAATAATCTAATCCTGAAGAATGAATGGGTGAAAAAGCAAATTATAGACACAATCAATAATTTCATCCAGGAGAACGACAATAATGAGACAGCATACCAAAATTTGTGGGATACGGCCAAAGTGGTTATAAAGGGTTACTTTATATCTCTAGATGGTTATTTGCATAAAATAGAGAAAGAGAAGTTCAATGAATTAGGGTTACAATTTAAAAAAAATATAAAAAGAGCAAATTAAAAACCCTTCATTAAATACCAAATTGGAAATTCTGAAAATAAAAGGTGCGATTAATAAAATTGAAAATAAGAAAACTATTGAATTAAAGAATAAAACTAAGAGTTGGTTTTATGAAAAAACCAACAAAATAGATAAGCCTTTAGTTAATTTGATCAGAAAAAGGAAAGAGGAAAATCAAATTGTTAGTCTCAAAAATGATAAGGGAGAACTTTCCTCCAATGAAGAGGAAATTGGAGTAATAATTAAAAGTTTCTTTGTCCAACTTTATGCCAATAAATTTGATAATCTAAATGAAATGGAGGAATATCTACAAAAATATAGATTGCCCAGGTTAACAGAAGAGGATATAAATTATTTAAATAGCCCCATATCAGAAAAAGAAATAGAACAAGCTATTAACCAACTCCCTAAGAAAAAATCTCCAGGGCCAGATGGATTTACATGTAAATTCTACCAACCATTCAAAGAACAATTA